>CM019075.1:36495723-36727734 GCA_009667805.1 Leptobrachium leishanense | reverse complement strand
ACATGGCAATATATATATATATATATATATATATATATTGCCCCCAGCTCACACACATAAATATATATATATTGCCCCCAGCTCACATATATATATATTATATATATATATAATATATGTGTGTGAGCTGGGGGCTATATATATATTTATTGCCCCCAGCTCACACATATATATATATAGCCCCCAGCTCACACACATATATATATATATGTGTGTGAGCTGGGGGCAATATATATATGTGAGCTGGGGGCAATATATATATATATATGTGTGTGAGCTGGGGCAATATATATATATGTGTGAGCTGGGGGCAATATATATATATATATGTGTGGGAGCTGGGGCAATATATATATATATATGTGTGGGAGCTGGGGCAATATATATATATATGTGTGGGAGCTGGGGCAATATATATATATATGTGTGAGCTTGGGGCAATAATATGTGTGAGCTGGGAATATATATATATATTGCCCCAGCTCACACATATATTATATTGCCCCAGCTCAAACATATATATATATATTGCTCCAGCTCCCACACATATATATATATATTGCCCCCAGCTCACACATATATATATATATATATAGCCCCCAGCTCACACACATATATATATATCCCCCAGCTCTCACACACATATATATATATATATATATTGCCCCAGCTCACACACACATATATATATATATATATATATATTGCCCCAGCTCACACACATATAAATATATATTGCCCCCAGCTCACACAACACATGGCAATATATATATATATATATATTGCCCCCAGCTCACACACATAAATATATATATATTGCCCCCAGCTCACATATATATATTGCCCCCAGCTCACACATATATAATATATATATATATTATAGCCCCCAGCTCACACATATATATATATATATGTGTGTGAGCTGGGGGCTATATATATATTTATTGCCCCCAGCTCACACATATATATATATAGCCCCCAGCTCACACACTATATATATATAATATGTGAGCTGGGGGCAATATATATATGTGAGCTGGGGGCAATATATATATATATATGTGTGTGAGCTGGGGATTATATATATATATATATAATATATATATATCCCCCAGCTCACACACATATATATATATCCCCCAGCTCACACACATATATATATCCCCCAGCTCACACACATATATATATCCCCCAGCTCACACACAATATATATATCCCCCAGCTCACACACATATATATATATATATTGCCCCCAGCTCACACACATAAATATATATTGCCCCCAGCTCACACACATATAAATATATATATATTGCCCCCAGCTCACACACATATATAATATATATATATTGCCCCCAGCTCACATATATATATTGCCCCCAGCTCACATATATATATTGCCCCAGCTCACACATATATATATATATTATAGCCCAGCTCACACATATATATATATATGTGTGGGAGCTGGGGCAATATATATATATATGTGTGAGCTGGGGGCAATAAATATATATTATATATATATATATAAATTTATTGCCCCCAGCTCACACATATATATATATATATATTGCCCCAGCTCCACACATATATATATATATATATATTGCCCCAGCTCCACACACATATATATATATATATTGCCCCAGCTCCCACACATATATATTGCCCCCAGCTCACACACATATATATATATATTGCCCCAGCTCACATATACATATATATATATATATTGCCCCAGCTCACATATATATATATATATATATTGCCCCCAGCTCACACACACATATATATATATATATATATATTGCCCCAGCTCACACACATATATATATATATATATATATATTGTCAACAAACAGCTGGTGGTATAGAGAAAATGTATTTTATTGCCCTTGAGAAAGTCTATTGTAATAGACGAAACGCGTTGGGCTTTGTATGTGCTAATTTTATTTTTATTTAATTTGGAATAAAAAGTTTTTTCTATACCCATCTGTGTGCGGAAAATTTTGGCGTTTCCAGCATCCGTGGTTTGTTTGAATCGACCCACGGAGACCTATTCCAGATGCTGAGGTCTCCCAATTTCCTTTCATATATATATTGTCCCAGCTCACAATATATATATATATATATAATATATATATTGCCCCAGCTCACACATATATATAATATATATATATTGCCCCAGCTCACACACATATATATATATATATATATATATATTGCCCCAGCTCCACATATATATATATATTTGCCCCAGCTCACACACATATATATATATATATGCCCCCAGCTCACACACATATATATATATATTGCCCCCAGCTCACACACACATATATATATTATATATATATGTGTGAGCTGGGGGCAATATATATATATATATATATGTGTGTGAGCTGGGGGCTATATATATATATATATATATGTATGTGTGTGAGCTGGGGGCAATATATTATATTATGTGTGTGAGCTGGGGGCTATATATATATATATTATATATGTGTGTGTGAGCTGGGGGCAATATATATATATATGTGTGTGAGCTGGGGGCTATATATATATATGTGTGAGCTTGGGGCAATATATATATATATATATGTGTGAGCTGGGGGCAATATATATATATCCCCCAGCTCACACACATATATATATATATTGCCCCAGCTCACACACAATATATATATATATATATTGTCAACAAGCAGCTGGTGGTATGGAGAAAATGTATTTTATTGCCCTTGAGAAAGTCTATTGTAATAGACGAAACGCGTTGGGCTTTGTATGTGCTAATTTTATTTTATTTGGAATAAAAAGCTTTTTCTATACCCATCTGTGTGCGGAAAATTTTGGCGTTACCAGCATCCGTGGTTTGTTGAATTGACCCACGGAGACCTATTCCAGACGCTGAGGTCTCCCAATTTCCTTTCATATATATATATATATAGCCCCCAGCTCACACACATATAAATATATATATATATTGCCCCCAGCTCATATATATATATATATATATATATATATTTCCCCCCGGCTCATATATATATATATATATATTTCCCCCCGGCTCATATATATATATATTTCCCCCCGGCTCATATATATATATATTTCCCCCGGCTCATATATATATATTATTTCCCCCCGGCTCATATATATATATATTTCCCCCCGGCTCATATATATATATATTTCCCCCCGGCTCATATATATATATATATATTTCCCCCCGGCTCATATATATATATATATATTTCCCCCGGCTCATATATATATATATATATTTCCCCCGGCTCATATATATATATACTGCCCCCGATTCATTCATATATATCGCCCCGACTCACACATATATATATATTATATATATATATTGCCCCCAGCTCATTATATATATATATATATATATACATATACAAAGAAATTGCGACGGCACTCTAGGACTGATAACTTTCTTTTTTTATTGCGACATGAGAGTCAATGTTTCAGCTCCTCGTTTAGAGCTTTCCTCAGGACAAAATCATTACATTTTACAATGTAGAAACACACTTTTATACACACAATGAGTAAAGTGTACTCATCCCTCCCTCAAACCGCGGTGTTTGTCCGCTTAGTGCGCGTGTTCATCCTGGTCTCATCGGGAGAACGTGTCACGTAACCATGGTAACCCAGGACGCGAAAACTCCGCTCCTTGCACCCAGTGTAAATAAAACAGGACGTAAGTGACATCCTAGGAGACATGCCCCCTATTGACTCATATATATATATATATATATTGCCCCCAGCTCACACGTGGATATATTGCCCCTCAGGAATTGGTCTAGATGAAAATACTTGTTCTTGGATAGAAAACTGGCTAAAAGATAGGGTACAGAGAGTGGTCATAAATGGTACATTTTCAAGATGGACACCAGTGGTAAGCGGTGTCCCTCAGGGGTCTGTTATAGGACCAATACTATTCAATTTATTTATAAATGACCTTGAGATAGGCATTGAAAGTCATGTATCAGTGTTTGCAGATGACACAAAACTAGGAAAAGTAATACAATGTGAGCAGGATGTTACTTCGCTGCAGAGGGATTTAGATAGATTGGGGGACTGGGCACTTAAATGGCAGATGAAATTTAATCTAGATAAATGCAAAGTTATGCACTTTGGAGTTAAGAACACACAAGTAATTTATACCCTAAATGGTACGGAGTTAGGGAAATCCAAGCAGGAGAAGGATTTGGGAATAATCATAGACTTCAAACTAAGTAACAATGTGCAATGTCAAACAGCAGCCGCCAAGGCCAGCAAAGTATTGGCATGCATAAAAAGGGGAGTTCACTCTCGGGATGAAAACATAATTTTGCCTCTGTATAAATCAATGGTCAGGCCGCACCTTGAATATGCCGTGCAATTTTGGGCACCTGTCTTAAAAAAAGATATTATAGCGCTAGAAAAAGTGCAGAGACGGGCAACTAAATTAATAAGGGGAATGGAAGGGTTAAGTTATGAGGAAAGACTAACAAGCTTAAACCGGTTTAGTTTAGCGAAACGGCGCCTTAGAGGGGACCGGATAACCTTATATAAATATATACGGGGCCATTATCAACCATTGTCTGATAACCTATTCATTAATAGGACTACACAGGACAAGAGGTCATCCATTTAGACTGGAAGAAAGAAAATATAGCTTAAAGCATAGGAAGGGTTATTTTATGGTGAGAACAATAAAGCTGTGGAACTCTCTGCCTGTTGAGGTGGTTGGGTCAGCGTCTGTACAGACTTTTAAAAAATGACTGGATGACTTCCTGCAGACACAGAATATTAAGGGTTATAATATTTAATATGTGTGTAAAAGCTTGATCCAAGGAGAAATCTGACTGCCATTCTGGGGTCAAGAAGGAATTTTTTCCCAGTATGTTGCATATTGGCAAGCATTTCAGACTGGGTTTTTTGCCTTCTTTTGGATCAACAGCAGTAGGTGATGTGGGAGAGGCTGAACCCGATGGACGCATGTCTTTTTTCAGCCTATATAACTATGTAGCTCACACGTGGATCTATTGCCCCAGCTCACACGTGGATCTATTGCCCCCAGCTCACACGTGGATCTATTGCCCCCAGGTCACACGTGGATCTATTGCCCCCAGCTCACACGTGGATCTATTGCCCCCAGCTCACACGTGGATCTATTGCCCCAGCTCACACGTGGATCTATTGCCCCCAGCTCACACGTGGATCTATTGCCCCCAACTCACACGTGGATCTATTGCCCCCAACTCACACGTGGATCTATTGCCCCCAACTCACACGTGGATCTATTGCCCCCAACTCACACGTGGATCTATTGCCCCAGCTCACACGTGGATCTATTGCCCCAGCTCAAACGTGGATCTATTGCCCCAGCTCACACGTGGATCTATTGCCCCCAGCTCACACGTGGATCTATTGCCCCAGCTCACAAGTGAATATATTGCCCCCAGCTCACACGTGATATATTGCCCCCAGCTCACACGTGGATATATTGCCCCCAGCTCACATGGATATGTATATTGCCGCCAGCTCTCATGGGTATATTATTTTTTTGATTAAGTATTTTACCAGGAAGTATTGCCCCAGCTCACATGGATATATATATTGCCCCCGGCTCCCATGGGTATATATTGCCCCCGGCTCCCATGGGTATATATTTCCCCCGGCTCCCATGGGTATATATTTCCCCCGGCTCCCATGGGTATATTTGCCACCAGGTCACATGGGTATATTTGCCTCCAGCGCTCATGGGTATTTTTGCCCCCAGCTCTCATGGGTATTTTTGCCCCAGCTCTCATGGGTATTTTTGCCCCAGCTCTCATGGGTATATTTGCCCCCAGCTCTCATGGGTATATTTGCCCCCAGCTCTCATGGGTATATTTGCCCCCAGCTCTCATGGGTATATTTGCCCCCAGCTCTCATGGGTATATTTACCCCCACCTCTCATGGGTATATTTGCCCCCACCTCTCTTGGGTATATATTGCCCCCAGCTCTCATGGGCATGATAAAGCTTGGCCGCTCGCCGGGAACCACCTGACCAGCCGCATTCTCGCGAGAGCGCACGCTGGTCAGGTGGTTGAGGTTCCCATCCCAGGCGAGCGGCCAAGCTGCATGCCAGCGGCCGCTCGCCTCATAGGGAGATGAGAAGAACGCCAGCGATTTTCTCAGGGATGGGGCAATTGCCCCATTGCCACCCTGTGCCGCTCGTGTAAGTTCCACCAGCCAGCCGCGAGATCGCAGAGTTCACTTGAACTCCGCAATATCGCGGCTGGCTGGCTGGAACACATGCGAGCGGCAGGGCTGCTGCACCCCCCGGCTGAAAGGTGCCCAGGGGCACATGCCCCCCTGCCTCTCCTCGCTACGCAAATTCAGCGTATGATATTTTGTGGCCATTCGGCTATTCAGAGTGGGCAGTTTGCCAAATTTTGGCGAACTGCCAGCAAGTACGGTGCCTGTTCAAGGGCAGTGAAATCCCCCACAGAGAAGCAATGGTTAATCTAGTAAGAGAACACCGAACAGCAGAAAAAAGTTGCAGAAGTGCCCTGCTGTTCGGTGTTTTCATTTGGCAGGTTTATTCAGACGAATCCCATAGGCTTCAATGTTAATATTCCGGTTTTAATTCAATATCTAGTAAACAGTTTATTATTTTAGGCTATTGTCAGACGAGCGCATTCTGAGCGCACTCTGCGTGCGTGCAGAATGGACAGACATTCTGACAGAAGATGCTTTAGACACCACACGATCCGTTTTTCTTGACAGATGTAGGGAGCTATGGGAAGCTATGGGAAACAAAATTATTATTAAAATTGATAAAAATTGATACATGATAGGGGCGTGGCTTGGCGCGATCCGGGATGGCCGCTTGATCGTGGAGCTCCTCACCCGGGCACTTCATAGGCACAATATAGCAGCAGTCCGACCCATCGATGGGACCCAAAAAACGGATCACAACATCGATGAGCCGCCCGAGCACCCCAGCGCCGTCTTCCGCCTCAATGAGGCATTATTTGAGCGGTGCAGCGGCGTCGACGCCACTAGACCGCGAATCCAAGATGGCGGCGGTCCCAGAAGACATGAGAGGCCCGGGAAGCCCCGCGCTGTCGGCTGGCAGCGTGGATGATTCGGAGGTGAGAGAAGCCTTGAAACTATTACCCACTAAAACGGTCCTGGAAGGTCTTTTTGCCAGATTAGAGGCCAAATTTGATGCGCGCTTCGAGGAACTGGGGGCAGATGTTAAACATTTGGGTGGCAGAGTGCAGGACTTGGAGGAAGACAGGAAAGCTGCAGTAACTCAAACCCAGCATTTTGAGACACTTTTGAGCACGCAGGCTACACAGATTGCCTCCTTATTTCGCTGGGTGGATGACCTGGACAATAGAGGGAGATGCAATAATATACGCGTGAGGGGTCTTCCTGAACCCCCTCTGGGTGAAACCGAAAATATAGACCTGACGTTGCAAACTTTATTTAATGAGCTTCTCCAACGCTCCCCTGATACGCCTTTTCATCTAGATCGAGCTCACAGAGCCTTACGAGCCAGAGGCGTCCCGAACTCAGCTCCTAGAGACGTTATTTGTCGAGTACATCACTTTACTCTGAAGGAGGAGGTAATGAAAGCGGCGAGGAACATGCCTTCAATTATTTTTGATGATCACACCGTAGAATTATTCCAAGACGTATCAAGATCTACCCTTTTAGCCAGGAGGGAATTGAAGCCCGTCACGGACCAACTTAGGACACGCTCCATACGATATAGATGGGGATATCCATTTGCACTACACGTTCGAGCAGACAACAGATCACTGAGTATTTCTACCCCTGAGGATGTACCGGATTTTTTGCAAGCGCTGGAACTATCTCCAGTTACTGTACGGGGCTGGTTTGGAGGAGACCCGAATACACCTCCCCCACCGTTACCACAGCGTCAACCATGGCGCACTGCTCGACGGGACCGCAGACGCCCCCTGGATACAGCACGTGGTGCTGGCCGCAGCTCTACGGACTCCCCATGAGGGGATTGTCAGGTTTCCCACGATGCTGACTGTTTCTTTTTCTCCATTTGACCTCAATGGCTTGCCCGGGTGTTCTGTTCCTATGGTCTCCGGCCGTTCTCGGAGTACTAGTTGTAGATTCTTTGCCGGTTTTTCTTTGCCGCTTCCCCGCGTGGTGCTAAATTTTCTTTGTCTCAATGTGGAGGGTTTTTTCCACTACACTCTTTTTCATAACATATCCCGTAAGGGATTTAGTCCATTTTGGGCTTCTGCGCCAATGCACAATGTTTAATTTTTGGTTATGTTTAGTTTGTTTAGTTTTTACAACGCCTTATACTGTTCTGATGAGGATATTGTATATTCCTCTGGGAGAATGCGGGTCTTTCAATTGCTCAACTCCACTTTCACTCTGGCCACGTCAGGAGCTTTAGGCTAGGGTCAGACTAACGCATTTTCACGTTGTCCGTGAAAATGTGCGTTCGAAGAATGGACGTATTTTTCACGGAATACGCGATAGCGTCATACGATGCGCAGTTTCATCCGTGATTTTGTACGGATCATCAATAAAACCCTTTTTGCGTCTGGAGTTATGTTGGCCGGACATTAGCAGCGTCTACATCTTTATTACACACGCCTCTAACGCAGCGCACTCTGTACGTCAGTACTAGTGTTTATTCTCGAAAAAATGCGTTCATCCATTGCTTGCGCAGCCACTTTTGCGAGGTACATCGTATATTGGCCGTCATTGCCTGTCATTTGCTGCTAGTGCGGCCGTGATTAAGTGCGCCTGCACGCGCGTTCGCACTGCCTCAGTCTGACCCTAGCCTTAATCCACCGTAGTCCCTGCCATGGCTGATTTGCGAGTTATTACTCTCAATGTGAGAGGCCTGAACCACCCGGCTAAACGCCGTATGGCACTACATGACCTACAACGTATGCGAGTGGAGGTGGTGTTTTTACAGGAAACGCATATTCGCAGTGATACGTCCGTTCGTTTATATTCTCGTTATTATCCTCACTGTTTCTATAGTAACTTCTCCAATTCTAAATCGCGAGGTGTGGCCACCCTAATAGCGGCACATGTGCCTTTTACATGCCAGGCGCAATGCTCTGACCCGGGGGGTCGTTATTTGTTTGTCAAAGGCCTCTTGGGGCCTATGCAAGTTACCCTGGCCAATTGCTACCTCCCTAACATTAAGCAATGTACGTTTTTAGACAAAATCTTGACGAAACTGGAAAAATTTGCAGAAGGCACGTTGATCTGCGGAGGTGATTTTAACGTTTCGCCTGACGCCCCAGGAGAGGCGTCTCCCTCACCGGCTTCGGTCCCTTCGTCTAAAAGACGAAGATTCCACCAAATACTACATAAGGCCCGTTTGGTTGATTGTTGGAGGGCAATGCACCCGCTTGGACGGGACTTTACTTATTACTCAGCTGCAGCTAGAGTGTACTCTCGCTTAGATCTATTTTTGTTACGTCACCTTGACCTAGGTTATGTCAAATCGGATAGTATTGGCAATATTTCATGGTCAGATCATGCCCCTGTGTCCATGACCCTCTCCTTGCCGTCCGTGCCCCGTAAAGCCTTCCAATGGCGTTTGAATGGTACGATACTAGCTGATATTGTGGAGAGGGAACGCATTTCAGAGGCTATCAAACAATATTATATAGACAATGATACAGAAGATGTGCAGGCCACGGTCTTGTGGGAGGCCCACAAATGTGTTATACGGGGAACCCTTATTCAAATTGGTGCTCGACGTAAATGGGAAAAGACAGCTAAAATCCAAGCCTTACTTGCTGAAATCCAGGTAGCCGAGGAGCTACACAAGGCTACTGAATCAGTTGAACATTACACGACACTTGTGGCGTTGAGAGCTGACTTACGACAGCTCTTGCACCAACAGGCCAGTCGCTCACTTTTGCTTACAAAACATTAATTTTATGTGCATGGAAATAGGTGTGGTAAGCTGTTGGCTAGGGCTCTACGCCAGAAATATCAAGCTACTTATATCCCCAAATTGAAGTCTCCCACGGGCCGCCTTTTATCCTTGAACACGGAGATTACTGACCAATTTGTAAAATACTATCAGTCACTATATTCCCTACGCCCTGATAAGCCTTCCACTCATCTCGTAGCTGAGTATTTGGACAAGTCCTTGCAGGCGACGCTAACGAAGACGGAAGCTGAGGCTCTGGATGCCCCTTTCAACTTGAGTGAGCTTGCGGCGGCCTTGAAGGCAACCCCCACTGGAAAGAGTCCGGGCCCGGACGGATTTTCTATAGCCTATTACAAAACATTTTTACCCCTCTTAGGTCCCCACTTACTCCATTCTCTGAATGCCCTAGAAGATAAAAAAGGCTTCCCAAAATCGGCACTTGAGGTAACGATAGCCCTCATCCCGAAACCTGGGAAGGATCCTACGCTATGCCAAAACTACCGCCCGATCTCGCTAATTAACAATGATGTTAAGTTGATGGCAAAGATGTTGGCTATGCGTTTGAGCCCCTTTTTACCCTCCCTGATCCATCCTGACCAGGTAGGATTCGTTTCTCAGAGGGGAGCACGTGATAACACCTACCGGGCTATCAATTTGATTCATAGAGCGCACACAGCGCACTCGCCAATGGTCCTTCTCTCTGTCGACGCTGAAAAGGCGTTCGACAGAGTGGATTGGACCTTCTTGATGGCTGTCCTGGAGAAGTTTGGCCTGGGTCCGAGATGGCGGACCTGGATTTCAGCATTATATAATAATCCGACGGCGGTCCTCAGAATTAATGGGGTGCTTTCTACACCGATAGCGATCTCCAACGGCACGCGCCAGGGTTGTCCCTTATCCCCGCTTTTATTCATCATGGCTCTAGAACCGTTCCTACAACGGATTAGGGATAATGATAATATTCAGGGCGTAATTTTACCTTTCCACCATTATAAAATTTCTGCATTTGCAGACGACATACTCCTTACCTTACTAAATCCAGTCAGCTCTACTGAGGCCTTTTTGCAAGAGGTTGAGAAATATGCTGGAGTGTCGAACTTCAAAATTAATACAGATAAGTGCGAAATGATGGGGGTGGGCATACCATCACTTACTAAGGCGGCGCTGCAACGCTTGGCTCCATTTTCTTGGCCTACTAAGGCTATCCAATACTTAGGCATACAGCTCCCGTCGGATTTGTCATCATTGTTTGACCTTAACTATGTCCCTCTACTTAACCGGGTATCTCGAGACCTTAAAGACTGGCATAAACCGCAGTTCTCTTGGTTCGGACGTATTAATATTTTAAAAATGACAGTTTTGCCAAAATTCTTGTATCTTTTCCAGACTTTACCTATTGCTCTACCGTTACCCTTTTTTAGTTCCCTGAAAACCATCTTTCTGAAATTTATATGGAGGGATAATAGACCGCGGATATCATATGATGTCCTCGTCCGCCCTAAATCGGGAGGGGGCCTGGGTCTCCCACATCTAGAACTTTATTATGATGCAGCCTTAATGACGAGACTTAGCGACTGGTCGATGTCAACCCTCAAACTGTGGGTACATTTAGAACAGCTTTTTTTCAAGGTTCCTATAGTCTCGGCCCCATGGCAAACTGTACCCATAGAAACATTAGTCCCCATTCCGCACCCAACAATCAGCCCGACGTTAAAGAGATGGCGTAAACACCGCACACTTTTAGGTTTATCTCCCTTGCCTTCCTTGCTGACTCCGATTACCCATAACCCAGATTTTCTCCCGGGTAAAGCCCTGTCCTTTCTAGGATTGGACTACGATGGCCCGTATGTCCCTCTTCAGGCCTGTATTAGATCGGAAGGTCTGATCTCTTTTAATGAACTACTGGGAGACCGCTTGAGCACGCCATTATGGAAATATAACTATTTACAATTACAACACTTTATTACTACTCAGATACTTCGGGCTGACGTTACTGTACCTACGGCTCTGACTACTTTTGAGACAATATGTATTTCAGACCCACCACCTCCGCACCTACTCTCATATATGTACTCGCTTTTATCGACCGCTCGGTTTAAAACTCTACCCTCCTACACAACAAAATGGTCATCTGAACTTCTTCAACCATTGACCACTGAGGAGTGGTCGACGGCATTTCAGGTGACGTTTTGCTCCTCCAGGGCTCTCACTGTACAGGAAACTAATTACAAGTTGATTTCTAGATGGTACTTGACTCCAACTCGTCTACACGCTATATATCCAGCGGTCTCTGATTGCTGGAGATGTCAGGGGCATAGGGGTACGTTTCTACACATTTGGTGGGACTGTCCTATCATACAATCGTTCTGGGAGGTGGTTTGGACGTATATTAAAGAGGTAACGACTTTAGACTTGCCATTTCATCCTAAAGTGGCCTTGCTACATGTCATCCCCATGTCCATAGATAAATATGTGAAATCAGTGTCGGTGCACTTACTTAATGCAGCGAGAGCATTAATCCCAAAATACTGGAAACAATTGTCACCTCCCACGATCTTTGACTGGATTGATAGAGTAGAATACGTCAGGGAACTGGAAGAACTGCATTACACTCTTGAACAAGATTTTGACACATATTTTAGGACATGGTACTGGTGGACGGAATTCAGATCCAAACATAGGAGAACGCCTCAGAACTCATAGACACAGGCTCAGATTCGGGAGCCCGTTATATCGGTTCCAGAGATTTCTGTGCAGAATGACACTCAGATGTGATATCTCCACAATTATAATAAATTCGAACAGTGAAAATGACGGCATAAGACTAGCATTAGTGATAGAATTGTTTTTTCGCTTTCTTTCTTTCTATTTTATTTTTATGTATTTTTATATGTGTGGTTTGTTAATTTTTAAGTAATGGGAAAAATGGTTTGGTGATGTTTTTCTGATTGCTTATTCAACCTCAAATATTTGCATTTGATACTCTATACTGTAAGCTCCTATATGATATATATGTCATTGCTCCGAACATTATTTTGCGAATTTTGTCACCACTAATTGTTGTTCTTATTATGATACAAAACTTAATAAAAATTACATTACGTAAAAAATTGATACATGATATGAAAAGCCATTGTGTGCGTCAAGGTGCTGGACGTCGCAAATGACTTCGCTCTGACTTCGTTCCATCACGCACACAACGCTACGGGAACGTGGCGCACTCTGCGCGTCCGTTCTAGTGGTTTTACTTTTTTTGCTTAACTTGCGTCCGTTTGACACGTGCGTTGTGCATGCGCAGTTCGGTGCGGATGAACTTATTGTGTGGGTCTATTGCTCATAATTCTATGTTACGACGGACATTAAACTGTGCGGCAACACAGACGTGATCACTGCGTTCGTCTGACACGGGCCTAAATCTGCAGTAAAAAGTCTCTGTCTAGATTATTTAGGATCTTAGGCATTTTTCAGCAATACATTTTTAAATAGTTTATTTTTTCTGTAACAGACCTTTTTATGATCATTCATAGGATCTTATTGTATGTGTAAATTCCAGACATTTTCGTTCAGTAGGTTTTTGCAAACAGCGTTTCAATTTTGAAACTGTCAAATGTACGGGTTTTTTTTTTTACCCCGTTCGGCTTGTCAGCTTTTTCCGGTGGCTGGTCTGTGCTGTGATCAGCGGCTCGTTAGCTTTTTCTAGCGGTTCCGGCGTGGTTTTTCCAGCAGGTTTTCCCTGCACTCTGGGGACCCTGCAGGGAATGCTGAATTCACTGCAGGGTGGGGAACAGATTCCTGGAAGTGCGGGGAATGAGAGCACCGAAATGTCGGTGACATTTCGTGCTCGCTGAATAACCCCTATAGTTTATGTCCTGCTTAAATTTTGTGGATTTTTCCCATGATGCAATATTTGCCAAAATCCTATGGCAAGTGCCCCTCCTCGCTACGTCACTGTCCTCATGACACCAAGTAAGCCATATGCCATCACATTTACATATTTTGTCTAAATTTGCTGCAAAGGATTGCTCGATTCTTTCAAAATAATGTATTTCGGGTATAAACATAGGCATCGCAGCCATGTATATGACTTTTTACCATGAACATAGATGCCTTGAAATAAAATAGTCTGAATATCATGGGAGAGAGACACGTGCAATATTCACATCAGGTAAATGAGATATGACAGTCCTGATACTGCAGGAACGCATCGCACTAATAGATATCAGTACGGTTCCATTAAAATGTCGGCTTTCAGTTCACATCTCCCAAATCTCTCTGATCTGATGTCGATAGAGAACCACTTGAACAGGTGCCTTTATTTTATTTATTTACTTACTTGCAAAGTATTTTACTAGGAAGGATACATTGAAATTTCTTTTTTCAAGAATGTTGCAAGTTATCCACAAATGGAACGAAAAAAACAATGAGACAACCTTGATATAAACCATATGACTCCGTAAACCGTTTGGGAAGAACAATGAACACTAAGGCTAATGTCAGATGATCGCGGTCTGAGCGCACTCTGCGTGCGTGCATAATAGAAGATACCGTAGACACCACACGGTCTGTTTTTTGACGAAAGTAGAAAAAAAAAAAAAAAAAGGAAATATGGTAATCAAAATTAATTATAATTAAAATACAGGTACAGTCAGCCAGACCATTAAAACATCTGAGCGTCAACGTTATGGACGTCGCAGCATAATGTACACAGGCCGCTATGCGGACGTGGCACACTCTGCGCATCAATCTTAGTGGTTTTACGTTCTTGCGTAACTTGCGTCCGTTTGCCACGTGCGTTGTGCGTGCGCAGTTCGTGTGTGGGTCTCTCTTGATCATGATTCTATGCTACGACGGACGTTAAACTGTGCGGCAACACGGACGTGATGACTGCGTTCGTCTGACGCGGGCCTTAAAGAGCCACTGCCACCAAAAAAAATGAAATGTCCTTATTGTGCTGATACCCAAGGCTGGCGTCAGACGAGCGCACTACGTGCGCCCGTACTGACGTGCCTTCTGGTGTCCATCGTAGCATTGAGACGCTGCGACAGGGCCAGCCGCACGCTGTTGCGCACGCAGGAATTGCACGTGCAACAGCGGCCATGCAGGAGCCCTCTCTGTCAAAGCGCTAGGACACGCATTGACGGAGCTGCAAAGCGTGATTCTCCATAGGAGCATCGAACCTTGCAACGCTGAGCTGGCGTCGAGTAGAAGGAACATCCACCCTCTCAGACGTTCCTTCAGCTCTTCAAATACACTCATCTGACACCAGCCTTACACATGCTTTGTTTTGTTAAAATCTTATACTCTGTGTCACTGGGTGCATCCATTGTGTGATATTTTATAAACTGCGCTCTCCCCCCCCCCTAATATCTTTACCTCACTTGGTCCTCACTTTGTGGTTTTAGCCATATAATGGATTCTATGGGTCAGACAGCCAACATTTTATTGCGTGGGATGTATTCAAAGGACATCACCAGGGGTAGATTTAAAGCCTTTATAGCTCCCTGCTTTCAGTTTCAGCTGCCAGCTCTTAGCTAACATCACTTAATACACCCCCTGCCACCTTATCTAAACAGTCACTCCATTTTATTAACTGTTTAAATATTGTAGATTAAATAAACAAGAGCCACAAAGCAAAGCTTTTGGTAAATGTTGTATCATGGGAAAAATTCAGAAACTGGAACCTAGAGATAAAATACCCAACTTTATTTTTCCTTTTCACATGCAATTACGTCAAAGAAAAATAAAAACCAGCAGCATGTGCTGAATGAAGTGATTTTATCTGTAATGCACAAGTGATCTAGTTACAGTTTATGAAAGTCGTAGTGACCCTTTAAATGTCCTTATTTTCACTTTAGCTGTATATTGCCATGTTTAAGTTTGGGTAGCATACGAAACAATTTTAGCATGTTGGCACTTCATAAAAAAAAATTCTCGTAAAGTGGTAGAGAGTAAAGGAAACTAAAAATGTGAAAGTGGTCAGGATTAGTAATATGGTCAGAATGTGTACAGTCTCCACCTGGCCCCCCTCCTAGCTGCTCCCGGCTGGCAGAAATGCTGGGTGAAATGGGTGGGTGGAGGAAACTCCTCCCAGCGTCACCAGCAGCCAGGATTTTGAATTTACTGGCTGCCAGTCACCAGATCGGTTACCAATGCTGTCAGCACACAAAAAACGTGCTGCCATCACCCTCTGAGGCCACCCATGATAGCAGCTGATGGTTGGATCCACATATATATCTGATCTTTCATTCTACACAGGCAATGCGGTACTTAAAGTGCACAAGTCCATAGCTGTGCGACGTGCGCAATTTACGGTTCTACGCTAGGCAAATTTTAAGTTCTTGTTTCATATGGTTTATTTTAGAATTCCCAGTTATAGTAGGTCTTGTGGAGAGTAAGAAATTTAATAGTAGCAATTGTGCCAATGAAGTGGGGGATGGCATGAATTTGCTTGAAGGATGGTTTTACCTGAGCACAGTTTATGGTAGAATCTTGTTATGGTATTTGAGCCCAAATGATCCAATTCCTAATCCCAAACTTTTATAAAATATTAAGTGTTAAGGCCAAGTTTAGCTGATAATCATTAATGCTGTCAGCAAACCAATGTACTTTTTCCAGCTCCTCTACCCAGATAATCAACAGATGATCGTTATAGGTTTGTAACTTTTAATAGTTTTTTCACGCAACTCATCATCCCCAAAGAGGTGCGACTCCTCTTACCACCCATGTACAGGATGGCATTGAGGGGGCGAATTATATCCCATAGACGTTCCACATCACTCAGGTAGAAGGTCAAGTCAGAATTTTTTTATGTTAAATAGGTTTCAATACCATTAACCCCTTTGCTGCTGAGCCATTTATCCCCTGTGTGCAGAGCTCGTTTTGCGCTCATCATGCTCAAATGTGTTTTGAAGTCATGTTTATTATAGGACCCAGATTAAATATATATCCTTTTTCTCAGTGGACTCAAAAAATCATTATCGGGTCTATTCACAAAAAGGTGAAACTCAGAAGAGAACACTCTAGACCAAATAGGTGATTTGGAAAGTGAGCTAAATGGGAAAAAAAATCTGGTTTGGCCATTTTTGACCTAGAATTTTCTCTTCTGCCAATTCTCCTGAGTTTCACCGTTAGTGAATAGACTTGTATGTGTATACATCATGTCCTGTCACAATACTGTAAAAAAAAAAATTAAAAAAAAAAAATTAAAATTTCCATTCAGGTTTTAATTATCCCATCATGTAAAAGGGATTTTCATCCCCCGAGTAAGAGGGATCATTGCTTCAATTGGGATACATATGCTGTTTAAAGTAAAATTACAATTTGATGTTTTTCCTGTTTGCTCTTGCATTTGATGGTTGATATTGGTTGCAACGTTCCCTTACTCCCTTCCCCCTCCCCCTTTTTTCGTTCTGTACCCCCTCTTTGTTTTGAGAAAAAAAATTTTATATATTAAAAAAAAAAAATGATTTTCCTACACCTTCAAATCTTTGTGGTTATATATTGTGCGGCTTACTCTTGTTAAAAAAGTCATAAATGGTTACTGCACTTGTCTAAGAAAATACGCAAATTTTAATCAATATTAAAAAATTGAAAAAAACCCGTAATACTTTGACTATAGGGGTTGTTCAAAGAGCACCAAAATTTCAGTGCTCTTTGATTTGGCGCACTTCAGCGAGCTCAATTCACCTACCCTGCGCTGAATTCAGCATTAACTGCAGGGTCCCAGCATCGATCCACTGAACACATCCAAAGAAAGCTAACCGATCGGATAAACCACCAAACGCAGCCGATGATCCGTCGAACACCGCCAGAAAAAGCTGCCCAACGGAAAAAAAACTGTAATTTTTAAAAAGGTGTTTTAAACAATAATGCATGAAAATAATATAGAAGATCCTATGAATAACAAAGACGTTACAGAATTAAAATAAATTAGATGAAAAAATGCTTTAAAAAAACTCTAAATTAATAAAGAGACTTTTGCTGCAAGTGAAAAAAATAAATGGTTCAATAATAAAAACTGGGATTTTTTTTTACATTGAAACCTATGGGATTCGCCTGTTTAAAGGAAACCAGCGAAAATCTTGGCATTTCGCCAACTTCTCTGCTGTTCGGCGTTCTTTGAATGGATTAATCATTACTTCTCTATGGGGAATTGCACTGCTGCCAAATCGCACCGTATTTTGCTGACAATTCGCCAATATTTGGCGAATTGCCAGATTGGCACAAGACTGCACAGTACGGGGTAATTCACCGTTCAGTGCGTTTCAGCTCTTTCTATAACCCCTTATGTATAAAACACTGAACTTGCTCCCAGCATGAGAAACGAGAAGGCAGTAATGGCCTGTAATGGCAGTAGTATTGCCCATTTTACACGTACAAAATATAACCAAATGTGTAGTAAATTCAGTATTTTCAAAACAAGTATACTGAAAAATAATTATCGAATTATGTTCGAGTACACTAGTTTTGAAAATACTGAATTTACTACACATTTGGTTATATTTTGTCAACTCCTTTTGCAATGCATTAACTCTTTGCAGTAACCCTTATTCTGAGCCTTGATAATCGTATTCCCCCCCCCAATGAAAAAAAATAAAATCACAAGGATCTTTTAAATCTATGCATTTCTAACAATAAATCAGCTACAGATTTGTTTACAGGATGAGCACCATGAGAAACCAGGTTAAAAAAACACAAAAAACAGGAGTATATCTTCATAACACTAACAAAAACATCATAGCGCAGCACAGTTTAAAAAAAGATAAAATATACAAAGGTGCTCTTTCCAATACACTCACTAGAAGAAAAAATGGTGATAAATAAAAAGATGTGGCGTTACCATTCCACAGCCCAGGTCAGCGCCGATGTAGATTACGAAGCTGCAGCACCGTAGACTGCCTGCCTTCCCAAGATCCAACAAGCATCAGCTTTGCACACCGCATTTTACGGACTCAACGAGTATCAGCTTCTTAGTTTGCCTTTTTCCTGGAGCAGTGCAGGCTTTTTCCGTATCCAGTGGATCGCCAATCAACTTGATAAGTACAGCCTCTATTTAGGGGCACCTTAATAGTATAATGATACCCCCCCAACCTTTTACTTATTGGAATAAACCAGTTTTCTTAATCTATACAAAAACATAAAAATCAAATATGAATCCGACGCGTTTCGTCGGTATACACCAACTTCATCAAGGATAAACTTGGGAGTCTTTTTTGACAACGCCATGTCTTTTATATGCTTATCACCATTTTTTCTTCTAGCGAGTCTAATAGAAAGGGGTCAATATTATATTTTTTAACTGTTCTGCGCTATGATGTTTCTTTTTACATGGTTTACATAGGTATACTCCTGTTTTCTACGTTGTTCATCGTTGACCTAAAGTCCTAAGGAGGAAACATCTATTTTAGTATTAAGATACATATATAGGTTTCAACACTTTGGTACACACGTAGTTTGTGTTGGAGCATCATGAGAGCCAGCTCCTCTGTCAACGGCTGCCAGCCCGTCATAATCCAAGACAACAATCATCAGTCTAGGGGAGATAATATCATGCATATCAGTTTCATGTGGGAAATCCAGTTTTAGGCATATTTCTGCAGAGAGCCCCACACACTACATGACAGCTGACCATAAACATTCCAGTCAGTGAACAATAAAGTATTACTTTATGGAGGGGGGGGGGGGTGTTCTTCCTTTAAATGAAACACCTCATTAAACAATGACCATTTCATTGAGTCCACGTACCATTGATTAATCTCTTAGCAGGATATTCCTCTATCTCTATCCTCATCTCCAGTACCAAGAAGACTACATGCCACTCTCTGTGTGAATATTACATTTAAACTAGCCCTCGCCCAGTACATTGGCCTTCATTTTGGATGCGAGGGTGACCCAGTGACCCAACATTGGGCTTGGTTCCATAGTTGTTGCTATTGTACCATCTCGCATTAGCACATGCATTAGTAAGTTTAACATCGATATTCCATAGTTGATGCTGCACTGGGGTGAAATCAGTTTGCGCTTGGCAGCTTGCGCAAACTTACTGTACTTTGCATCTCCTATAATTAAGGCTAATGTCAGATGAGCGCATTCTGAGCACACTGTGCGTCCGTGCACAACTGACGTACTTTCTGACTGATGATACTGTAGACACCGCACAGTCCATTTTTTTTTGACTGATGTAGATGGGAAATAAAATGAATATGTAAAATGAAAAAAATTTATACGTGATATGAAAAAACATTTTGTCCGTCAAAAATGCTGGACGTCAAAAATGCAATCCGTCTAAGTTCCATCACTCACACACAAAGCTACGCGGACGTGGCGCAGTCTGTGCATCCGTCCTAGCAATTTGACGTTCTTGCCTAAATTGCATCCGGTGCCACGTACATTGTGTGTCCTCACTACTGTGCGGACGTACTTCGGGCTCTATTACATTCTTCACGCAAAAATGCACGATAAACACGTGAATTTTTGCACGAAGCGTTAAACATTAACGCTCATAAATTAACGTTGGTATTACAATCCTTGCTTATTATTTCATTAGGTCAATAAATAACACGCGTAAAAAAGACACGCAAAAACGCGCGCCCATAACGTTGCGCACACAAATCGGTGTGTGGACCGTTTTTTCACGCGATTCAGCCAATCAGAATTAAGAACCTTAAATGGTCTCACATTAAGTTTTTGCGCCTGTCAAAATCAATCTGCGCATATATGCTGCATCAAAAAAAACAAAACACGCACAACTTCTCCATTTTATTGTTTGGGTATGCGTAGAATGTACTGTGCTGTATTTTTTTTTGGGCTGGTGTATTTGGTTTCGGCCAGGATGTTCAGATTTGCCGTTACCACCAGCTTTTCAAAGACATTAAAATTATGCGCACAAACGCTGTGCGTTAAATTTTGCGCATAGACTAATACCATCCGCCTACCAGCGCACAAACGCATTTACGCTCACAATGTTAAGTATAGGACGCGCTCAGTACAGTACGCTCGAGCAGGTTCACCCGACCCGTGTAGACGTTAATGTGCATTTTTTGTGCAGACATTGTGATATGACGTTCAGCGCAAAGGGTTTTGCCCCTCGCGTTAATTCATTTTTGCGCACGCGTTAACGTTTGCGCGAAGAATGTAATAGAGCCCTTAGTGTGTGGGTCTCTATTGATCATAATTTTATGCTACGACGGACGTTAAAATGTGCGGCAACATGGACGTGATCACTGCGTTCGTCTGACATGGGCCTTACAGGAGGAGCGCAATCCTTTTTTTAATGTCTCGAGACGGGAGGTATTACGAAGCACACGCACAATTTAACGTCAGGACGCGAACTGACAAATTTTTAACAACTCCTAAAAGCTGGCGTTAAATGATTCTACAAATGCAAAATCATTTTACACTCTCTAAACCCCTCTCTCTCCCCCCCATCCCATAGTGAAAAGGGTGGCTCGATCCATCGCTTCTTCTCGCTGGAAGCAAAGTGAGACTGGGAACAAATAGTCTCCCACTGCAATCTTGCTAGAGCGAGCTTGCATCCGGGACAATCGAAGCTCCATGAGTCCTATGGACTCCACAAGCCGAAACATTATGCAAGGTCTTGTTTGGATTCATTGGAAAGGCCAGACCCTTACCTGCCTAATGACACTTCAATTGACGTTGTGAAGTGTACAAGAATGGAGATACAGTCTAAAGGACCTTTGCCTCTCCTTACACTGGTGTACCGGCTAATGCTTTATAGTGTATGACCAAAGCATAATTATGCATTGCATCCTCTTTATACTTCTAGCATGGGAAATGAGGGGAGTTATTGCAGTGGTATTGATCGCTTTATAATTGAAAGCTAACAAAGCCACTGTGTCTTTTTTTCTTGTTCTAAGACCTTTTACACTTTATCCAATATTAGTTATTTTATGCAGTAGTTTCGTCATTGGAGAGACCAGACCCTGACCTGCCCAATAACAGCTCCACCTACCGCGGGAAGTATACAACATGCTGATACAGTGGAGCAGCAGCTTTTTCATGAAGCATACATATAATAAACGCATTGAGTCACCAGGTCCACACTAGCTCCCAGCATGGGAAATGAGAGTTTTTGGGGCAGCATTGTATACTTATTAGAAAATATACAAATGATGTTTTATATCAAACAGAAAAAAAAGGAATTTTATTATTAAAGTATGTCGATGCCACTCATTTTCCAGCATCACTGTAACATGAAACAGACCATAACTGAATACAATCAGGGTAATTCATAGAGAATCGAAAAGTCACCGCAGGTTCGGTGTCGTTTCGTTCTCTTCAATTCGGTTCGTTTTGCCGATCCCATTTCAGCAACCCTGCGGTGTATTCAGCAAGCACCACAGGGTCCCCGAATTGCTGGGAAAGGCTGCCGCAAACCCGACGAAAACTAACCGCAAAACCCGGCGAATGCACGCCGAAAACCCGCAAAAACATCTGGATTAACCTGCCAAAAGGTCATAAACCCGAGCAGGAGCCAATCAGACGCAGCGAAGCCGCCGGAAAAAGCCGACACCGCAGACGAATGGAGTTAATAAATTAGAAAAACAGTTTGCTTGAATGTTTGAAAAGTGAAACGCGGTTTGCAAAGAAGCTACTGAGTGAAAATGTCTGAAATTTGCATATGAGGTCCAGGGAATGAACATAAAGAGGGCTGTTACAGAAAAAAGAAGTTAAAAAAAACAAAAACAGAAAAATGCTTAAAATATCCTAAAAAATTCTAAAGATAAAGAGACTTTTTACTGCAGAATTGTATAATTAATGGTTTATTAGATATTGAATTAAAACGGGAATATTTTTAACATTGAAGCCTATGGGATTCGCCTGAAAAAATCTGCTGCTTGAAACCACCGAATGGCAGGGCATTTCGGGAACCTTTCACTGCTGGTTTGTGTTCTCTGAATAGACAAAGCAGTGCTTTTTCATGGGGATTTCACTGCCCTCGAACAGGCACCAAACAAGCACCGTATGTGCAGGCAATTCGCCAGGACTTGGCGAATTGCCTGCTCTCTGGATAGCCGAATGGCCAAGAAAGGTAAACAAACGCTGATTTTCATGAGCACGTACATACCCAAGTTTATAATCTAAAGGGTTATAATCTAAAGGGTTGTATAAAGGGTTATACAATAAGAGACGATTGCCACCGAATTGCACCAAACGGTGATATTGTAGCAGTTCTTCTAGTCACTAAACTGTAAATTCAAATACTGGCGAATAGACCGCGAGATACAGGGCAGTTCGCTGCAATTTGGCGATCTTTGGCGGCAGCAAAATAGTCCCATAGAGAAGTAAAGGTTAATCTATTCACAGAATGCCAAACTGCAACGAAATTCCCTGATTGTCGGTGGTTCAGTGCGACAGGTTTAAACAGGCGAATTCCATAGGATTCAATGTAAAAAAATATACAGGGTTATTCAGAAAAAGGTGAACCTCAGGAGAATGACTGGAGAAGTGAAAATTCTAGGTCATACTGCCAAACCAGAAAAATTCTCCCATTTATCTCACTTTCCAAATCGGCCATTTGGTCTAGATCGTTCTCTTCTGCCAATTCTCCTTGTTTTCACCTTTCTCTGAATAACCCTGATAACGTTTATTTATTCAACCATTTATTCTTTTCATTTTCAAGCAGTCTATTTTTTGATCCAATTTTTTTTAAAGGCTTTTTTTATTCTGTATCAGACCATTATTTTTTATAGGACTTGACACATTTTAATTCCTTTTTATTGCTTTAAACACCTTTTAGAAGAATAGCACAGTTCAGCCCCCCCAAATTTTATTCCAAAACTGTAAGCCAGAAAAACAGCAGTGGGGGGGGGGTTGTATTCTATACGTAAGTATCAGAAATTTCCAATTGACGGTTCTATACAATTGTCGATGTAGCAATTACACCTCAAAGGGCAAATATAACTTGTTTGCGAGCCATATGTTACGATTAATAAGATTTTTGTCCCACGTAGCCAACAATCTAGTTCTGGTGTGGCTAACCTTGGCGCTGCAGCTGTTAGGGATCCACATACCCAGTCAGCCTGGAAGTGGCGGCTGTGAAGGTGTCGCAGTAGAACAATTTGGATTTTAGATCTAATATTGTGACTTCGTTGCTTACAATCTGTTGGGTTTTTTCCTTCGAACCAACATTTCCATTCCTTTTTACCCCTCTCTTTTTATATTTTTGCTATAAACCCCCAGACTGATGGAAATCAGGGATAAGATTTAATTTAAAAAAAGTGACATGTGCAAGGAATAGCTCTGACCTCAGATGCTGGGTACGGCTGCCATGTTTTCCTAGTGGATGTTTTGACAGTAGACATAATACACAAACTTTATGGTCAGTGAAATAAGTGATAACAGAAGAATCTTGCCACAAACATGAAACATTATCTACAAAGCTTCTAGATAAGTGAGCTGATCGTCCTCCAGGAGGAAATACTGTAAACGATACAATTCCAATATGTATGTGATTTATAACGTGCTACTGCACACCTCTAATTGTGGATTATTCCAGCCTTGGTGTTAGAATAATCTTAATTTTAATAAAGACAGGAGGCGAATATTTTGCAGTCTCTTTTCTTTACTAAACAAACAGCAGCAAAGGAAAGTTTACATAGCAACAGCAGTAACCAATAAACAACAAGAGAGTAGTAAGTCCTTAGCCACGCCCTCTTTTCTTGGATGCGGAACGATCAGGAGAGCCGTGACGTGGAAAAACCCGGAACTGAGGAAGAAGAAGCCGAGAAGAGGCAGGAAACAACAGAACGGAGCGTCGTATGGACGGAAACCAGCAGGCGACCGAAAGGTTGAAAGTCCAACGGGACCGTAGAAGGAACTCACGCTAAGGGAGAAAAACAGAGGACACGTGAAAGTACCATGTAATAAAGGCGCGTCACACAATCGTAACCTAACTGACTTGCTCAAAGCTAAGCATTAGCAACAGTTAATTAAAAAGAATGCGAGAGTAGCCCTAGGCTAGGCTAACTAGACATGCAAACGCAGACCCTACTAAGGGGAAGGAAAATGGTTAGACAAAAATGTACATTACTGGTGAAGTGTAGAGAATCACATCTGTAGTCCAAAATCATTTATCATTATTTTATTAATTAATATATTCTTTTTTTTTTTTTTTTTTTAACATAAACAGAAAAAGCAGAACAATACGAAAAACAAGGGCCCGGGCGGGCGGGAAAAATATTCGCCTCCTGTCTTTATTAAAATTAAGATTATTCTAACACCAAGGCTGGAATAATCCACAATTTTATATCAAGGCAGGAGGCTTCATATTTTGCAGTTTTAAAGCTGCACTAAAGCCCCAGATGCATGAGAACGAGGACGGAAATAAAAGGTACGGAAAGTAGCCACCCTAGACCAATCAGCAGCCGTCAGAATATCGGACAGAGAACTTCCAGCATCGACAGCAGAGGAAGCCGCAGCGCCCCGCACGGAATGCGCGCCAAAATGAGCAACGCCCGCGAGCGAGAGCAACCAACGCACCCATCTAGAGAGGGTAGGAGAAGAAACAGGTTTGTAAGGGGTAACATAGGAGACCAAGAGTTGGCCAGTCGGAGAGGAGCGCAAGGGACACAAACGAGAGAGGTAAGTAGAAACACAACGAGCCACACACAGCAGAGGGTCGGAAGGAAAGTAAGGATAGAAAACCTCCGAAGAAAAAGTTTTAGTACGCCTGGTAAGTGTGAAGACTACACCTTCGGGGGAGAAGGTCACCGCATGCGCATCGAAAGCCCGGACGTCGGAGACGCGGCGAAAGGATACCAGACATAACAGGACAGTTAGTTTAGCCGAAAGCTGACGGAGAGAAAGCGCATCGTTATCCGGCCAGCTACGCAAGAAAACTAGCACCAGCTCAACATCCCAAAATCGTACATACTTCGGCGCCGGCGGCCGAGCGAGACGAACGCCTCGGAGCAGGCGACACACGGAAGGGTCCCGGCCTACGGGAACGCCCCCCACGGGTACATGCGCAGCCGAGATAGCGGAACCGAATAAATTAATAGTCCGGTACGATTTGCCGGAAGTGGAAAGGTCCGCCAGAAAATTAAGGACTAGGGGTAAAGGGGCTGTAGCGGGATCAGCCTCTCGTCGCAGACACCAATTACACCAAGATCTCCATGCGTAACAGTAGCTCCGGCGTGTGCCAGGAGCCCAGGATTCCCATAATAAGGTGCGAGCTGCTTCCGATAGGCCTGGCAGCATGCTGGGTCCCCGGAAATCGTCCATGCCACCAGGCAGAGGGTGCCGTCCAGGACCAGCGGGTGTGGTCCGCCTTGAGGGTCCGTTAGAATCGAATGGGAGACAGGGAGTTGAAGCGGGTGAAGGCAGGATAGTTCCAACGCTAGCGGGAACCAGGGTTGAGCGTGCCACAGGGGTGTGATCAGGAGAAGTCGAACCCCTCGTCTGCGAACTTCCTGGAGCGTACGCGTGATCATCGGGAACGGTGGGAAAGCATAGGCGCCTGACGGGGGCCAGGACTGGAGGAAAGCATCCACCGCCGACGCCTGAGGATCCGGAAGCCAACTGAAGTAGGCTTGTGTTTGATGATTCAAGCGAGAAGCGAACAGATCGAGATGGAAAGGTCCCCTGAGAGTTGACAGGTGCTGGAACGTTGCGACGTCCAATCTCCAGTCGCTGGAGTCCCTCCAATATCTTGAAAACCAATCCGCCACATAGTTGGAGGAACCGGGCAGGTATTCCGCCGTGATGGAGATGTTCCGTTCCAGGCAGTAGTCGAAAAGGGAGAGAGTGAGGTCCGATAGGATCTTGGAACGGGAGCCACCCAGTCGGTTGACGTACTGGACTGCAGAGATGTTGTCCATGCGGAGGAGGAGAGAGCAGTCCCTGAGGTCCTGGGTGAAACTGCGGACGGCGAAGGAGCCGGCAATGAGTTCCAGGCAGTTGATATGAAGTTGCCGTTCTTCGGGGTTCCATGTCCCGCCCGTAGACGCGGATCCGCAGGTCGCTCCCCAACCCGTCTGACTGGCGTCCGAGTCTAGGATAAAATCTGGAAGGGAGCCGAAGATGGCGCGTCCGTTCCAAGCTTCCATATGGCGCAGCCACCATAGGAGTTCCACCCGAACCTCTGAGGTGATAGGAACCACTTGGTCGTAGGATGGGTGTAGGCGGAGGTACGTGGTCTTCAGTCGCTGCATTGCACGATAATGGAGCGGGCCAGGGAAAATGGCCTGAATGGAAGAGGAGAGAAGGCCCACAACCCTCGCCAGGTCTCGAAGACTGACTGTGTCCGAAGACAGGACTCCCTTTAGAGTCTTCTTGATGGCCCGAAGCTTTTGCGGTGGAAGACGGAGCTGACAGGACGTGGAGTCGATGTCGAAGCCCAAGAAGGTGATCGTACGAGTGGGTTGCAGCTCTGATTTTTCCCTGTTGATGATGAACCCCAAGTCCTGCAGGAGTGTCACTACCGAGGCGGTGTGATGTGAGGCTTGGACAGGGGTCTGAGCCATTACCAGGATGTCGTCCAGGTATATGATCGTCCTGATGCCTAAGGCCCGTATGGAAGCCATTACCGGCTTGAGGAGCTTCGTGAAACACCACGGTGCGGAGCTGAGGCCGAAAGGGAGGCAAGTGAAGTGCCAGAGGGCGCGACGCCAGCGGAACTGTAGGTAAGGTCTGTGGGCAGGATGGACCGGGACCGTGAGGTAGGCGTCTGTTAGGTCTAGTCTCGTGAACCAGTCTCCGTCTTGAAGGAGGTCTCTGAGGAGGTGTATGCCCTCCATCTTGAAGTGACGGTAGGACACGAACGCGTTGAGTGCCTTCAGGTTTATCACCGGCCGGAGGTCCCCAGATTTTTTGTGGACCAGGAATATATTGCTGACGAAGCACGGAGATTCTAGTGCCGGGAGGATGGCCCCTTTCGACTGCAGGGAGCGAAGTTCCTTGTCTATCAACGCTGACTCCTGGGAGGAGTAGCGGGCCTGGGTCGGGGAAGCAGACTGGACGGGGACCAGGGAGAAGTCTATTAAAAATCCGGACACAGTTCTTAGTACCCATGAGTCCGAGGTGAGCTCGCGCCACTTGGGAAGAAAAAAGCGTAACCGACCCGCGACCGGTATGTGTGGTAGCGGCAGTGCAGGGGTACTTACCCGCGGAGTAGCGGCGTCTAGGTCTGCCAAAGCCACGACCAACGGGCACTCCCCGTGCCAGGATTGGGCTTGGGCGATACTGCACATCTGTGCCTTGGTATGAGGGAAGGCGAGGTCTGTACGAGGTGTGGTATCGGCTGGCGACCCGACCCCTTGGTGCGCCAGCCCTGGAGGAAAAACGAGTGGTCGGGTGGAAAACTCGTTTCATGTTGGACTGTACTTTTTGCATATTAGTATAGACGTTGACCTTGCGGTTCAGTTCTTTTAAGAAAAGGTCACCGAACAGCAACCCCTTCGCCGCAGGACCCAACTCCTTGGTGGCCATAGAAGTTAACTTGGCATCAAAGCGAAAAAGCGCCGCTTTGCGGCGTTCGGAGGAGATTCCGACATTTGCATTCCCCAGAAGGCAAAGGGCGCGCTGTGCCCATTCGCGGACCAGTGCCGGATCGAGTGGGGTATTATTATTTAATGCCTCGTCCGCCATAACAAAGATCAATGAGAGAGGGCCCGAGACGTCCAGTAACTTGTCCTGGGCGCCGCGGAGACCCTGTTCTAGTCCCCGTCGGGGATCCCTACCAGCCTTCCCCATAAAAGTGATAAAGTCCTCATCAAATTCCGGGGTAAGGGATACCTTATCCGGAAGGGTCGGGCGAGGGCATTCGGCCCGTAAGCGTGCCCTGTCAGCTTTCTCTAGAGGGCAGCGCAACCAGAATCGCAGGAATTCTGCGATGTGATCTGGGGGAATCCAGGCCGGAGATCTGGGATGAGTAGTGGTGCGCGGATCGAAAAAGGGGATGCCCCTGGCGTCCAGGATTGGGGCCAGAGTGTCCGAGGACACTAGGGAGCGAGGAGCTGACACGGCCGAGTGGGGTACCACGGCCAAAACATCGGGACGGGGCTCACCCGTCGAGCTAGGAGTAGCCGGCGGGTCACCGGCGGTCTCCACTCCTTCATCCTCCGGGTAATCAGCCCGGTATCCCTCCATGTCACCAGAGGTATCCTCGTAAGTTTGAGGAGACATACGCGATGATTTTTTAGCCGGGCCTTTACCCTTCCCGGCTGTTTCTGACTGGCCCTTCCAGGGCCTTTTACGTGACGGGTCGGCCGCCTCGGATTGATCCGATAGGGAGTCCACAGAGTGGGCTGGGGACTGGGCTCTGGAGAGCACTGGGGGCTCCTGCTGAGCAGGTGGAGGTGGGGGTAATGCCGCAAGGGCAATAGGCAAGGTTTCTGTAATGGCTGTGAGGAGCCAGGCCTTGAGCTCCTCCTGATGGAGTGCAGTAAGCTGTGGGGGATCCATCGAAAAAAAATTTTGGGAAAAAACGGGGCTCACCCGTTGCTTATCAAGTGTATGCCGGGATATTCACGGATTTTTCCTGAGTATGTTCCCGTCCTCGGGGCTCACCCGAAGTTATTTGCGGACAATTGTAAGTTGCCGACAGGAGAAGTAATGTTTTGTGTAAAACAATATTATCGGGGCTCACCCGAGAGAGCGGAGGGGTCCTGCAGTGAAGCAACGTGTTCCGGTATGGTAAACGCGTGTCTCCGAGCGGGCGTCCGTAGAGGCTGTGGCATGGAGAAGCGCGAGGTGTAACTGGCGGCAAAACCTATTTAGTTAAACACTTAAGATGGCCGCCAGCGCGCGCAGGCGCAAGAAGGAAGTTCTATCATGAGGGAAAAACAGTGCGCGTGCGCCGTATCGAGGGAGCCGTCACCTAGCTTCAGACGGTTAGCAGAAAAAACTCCCTTTAAGCCCGTAACTCGGGAAGGAATTTCGCCGTCGATGGTCGCCCGGGTACTAAAGGGCAGGGGCCCTCGTTCGCCGGGAAACCGAGTGAGTCGCAGAGCGCGTTCTGTAGGCGGGAGAGTGCCTGCACAACAGAGACAGACCTGTGGAGGAAAATACAGTAAATGTATTGAAAATTACATTAAACACAAATAAAATCAATTAAAAAATGAATGCAAACAAGATATAATACAAAATAAGCCTGGCAACCAGGAGCAGTTAAGGAAACGTCTCACCTGGTCGCCAGCAAAGAAAAGAGGGCGTGGCTAAGGACTTACTACTCTCTTGTTGTTTATTGGTTACTGCTGTTGCTATGTAAACTTTCCTTTGCTGCTGTTTGTTTAGTAAAGAAAAGAGACTGCAAAATATGAAGCCTCCTGCCTTGATATAAAATTTACAAACAGTCCGAAGTTACATATTTAACAATGATATATAGAAGTGAGAGAGTGTAGAAAAGAGGAAAAAAATCAGTTTCTGGCTGTTGGAAGCAGGGGGTCGAGTGCAGGGGGAACGTACTGGAACGCGGTTCCCGGACTATTCCACCAGCGGGAGCTAGGGTTGCCACCTTTTCTTCAAGCCAAACACTCTAGTGATGGGCTTTGGCGTCCATTTTTTTTCGTAGTGTATACATTATGCGTATATTTACATTATGCATTTATATTGGCAAGTGGTACGGCACAGCGATACGCCTGGCATTACGGCACAGCGATACGCCTGGCATGGCAGACTGGCATTACGGCACAGCGATACGTGTAGCATGGCAGACTGGCATTATGGCACAGCAATACACCTGGCATTACAACACAGTGAAACGCGTGGCAGGCAGCCTGGCATTACGGCACAGCGATACGCATGGCAGACTAGCATTACAGTACAGCGATACGCATGGCATGGCAGACTGGCATAACGGCACAGCAATACACACGGCAGACTAGCATTACAGTACAGCGATACGCATGGCATGGCAGACTGGCATAACGGCACAGCAATACGCACGGCAGACTAGCATTACAGTACAGCGATACGCATAGCATGGCAGACTGGTAGTACAGCACACTGGTAACAGGAGAGCAAAAATGCTAGAAACAAAAGGAAGAGCGGGAGAGAAGGGAAAATAAGTGGGAGGTTGAGGAGGAGTGGGGAGGAGGCCCCAATTAACACAGCCCGTCAAGTCACAGGAGGCAGCATGTACTACACCTCGAGAACCTCAACACATCAGCAGCCTCAGGAACAGTGCAGGAGACCAACGTCGCAGCACCTCCCCCATTCAGCCCATCAGAATAACAGTCAATCTGATCCACGAGAAACGTGAACCTGATCAATCACCCTTCATCGCAGGCAACAGAGACTGCTGCACGATGGAGGGACCACCAGGATCAGGGGGTCGTACAATTCTCGCTTTCTAACAGCAGCATCCCCAGCAAGGATGCTTCTAATATTAACTCTGAAAGTTAAAGTCCCCCCCTCCCTTTCCAAAACCTTAACTACAGTGAAAAAACACACATATGCATAAACAAGTATATTAACATACCCCCCTTCCCCTCATGAAATATTTAGCCAACACTTTCTGGGTGATAGGACAGTACTGTAGGAAAGGGTTAACAGTATCCCTATCTGTTCAGAAGATCTGTGAGTTATTTGCAAATGCTCTGAGTTTGTAGGGATTATAAATTCAGTGGCAGCTCTGGGGGGAGTGTCTCCTGCAGTGAGGGTCATAAAAACGCTCCCTCAATATACATGGCATGCCACAGCACTGAGAGCCAACAGGAAGCTCATGGCCAAGCTGGGACAAAAAAAATAGGCCTGGGCATTCTGGAATGAGCAGCCCACTTTTTTTCTTTTTAAATACCACACCCACACATTACTGTGAGTTTTACTGCTGTAGATCTGATACACTCTATATATTATAGATTTCTATTGAAGTTTCCAGGTGAGCAAATTTTTTTTCATTCTGGGGAAAACATTTTCGCAAATTTTGGTGACCAATAAAATAGGGAATTCACCATATTTTTGGTGAAATTGAATCGCAGACATGTGGCGAAAAGCAAAGGGTCCAAGGATGAACTGGAGGCCGTGCTTCAAGAACAATTCACAGAGGTAGAAAAGTGGATCAATCACAACAAACTTTTTTTAAATACTGACAAAACGGTAACAATGCTCTTTAGCACAGCACCTAAACTACATAAATTGCAAAATCTCCATCTATGTGTCAGGACAAAATCAAATTGCACACTGACCGCAGTCACTTCTCTCAAATATCTAGGTATGTGGGTTAGACCCAAACCTATCCTTTGGCCCCCACATCGAAAAACTCTCATCTAAACTTTACCCCAAACTAGGTGCCCTGGACAGAAACAAATCCTGCCTGAGCCCCGCAGTAAGAAAGCGAATTGTACAACAAACACTTATGCCAGCTATTGATTAAGGAGATGTAGTGTATGCAGCTGCCCCGCAAACACACCGTCAGAAACTTACCACATTGTATAACTCATGCTGCCGCTTTGCGCTACAATGTAACTACATGACCCACCATTGTGACATGTTAAAAGAACTAAACTGGCCGTCGCTGGAATCTAGACGCACCCTTCACCTTTCCAACCTGGTGTTTAAGAGCTTATCTGGGAAGCTGCCACTCTACCTGAATAGACTGCTTCCTCCAGCAGTTCCCTCATCCTATAGCCTCCGCTGCAGGACCTGCACCTTACTTGCAATACCACAATACAAAACGACAGTGGCTCGGTCCTCATTTTCCTACAGAGCACCGCAGTTATGGAATAACCTCCCAGACGCCATCAAATCTTCCCCCAGTCTAAAGTCACTCAAGAGCTCCCTATTAACATACAGTTGTGTTCAAAATTATTCAACCCCCAATGCTGTAAAGGGTTTTAGGGAATTTAGTGTACATTTGTAATTGTATTCAGAATGAAATCCTACAAGGACTTTTTAAGGAACCATATGCAACTAAAATGACATCAATTGGTTTTGTAATACAGTAGTAAATGTTTCTTTTGTGAATTCTTCATTGACACAATTATTCAACCCCTTAAAGACTACCACTCTGAAGAACAGACGTTCATTCAAGTGTTTTCAATCAGGTATTGAAAACACATGTGGATGTCACGGAGCAGCAATAAAGCATAATCAGCACCAATTAGGCAGCTTTAAAATGACTGTGATACTCAGCTCCTTCTAGACATTTACTGGTGTGGTTACAAACATGGTGAAGCCAAGAGAATGGTCCAGGAAGACAAGAGAAGAGGTGATTACTCTTCACAGGAAGGGCAATGGCTATAAGAAGATTGCAAAGATGTTAAACATACCAAGAGAGACCATAGGAAGCATAATTTGCAAATTCAAGGCAAAGGGCACTGTTGAAACGCTACCTGGTCGTGGCAGAAAGAAGATGCTGATTTCGACTGCTGTGCGCTACCTGAAGCGTAGAGTGGAGAAAAGTCCCCGTGTGACTGCTGAGGAACGGAGAAAAGATTTGTCAGATGTGGGTACTGAAGTTTCAGCTCAGACAATACGGCGCACACTGCGTAATGAAGGCCTCCATGCCAGAACTCCCAGGCGCACCCCCTTGCTGTCTCCAAAGAATAAGCAGAGTCGACTGCAGTATGCCAAAAGTCATGTGGACAAACCACAGAAGTTTTGGGATAGTGTTCTGTGGACTGATGAAACAAAATTAGAACTGTTTGGGCCCATGGATCAACGCTATGTTTGGAGGAGGAAGAACAAGGCCTATGAAGAAAAGAACACCTTGCCTACTGTGAAGCATGGCGGGGGGTCAATCATGCTTTGGGGCTGTTTTGCTTCTGCAGGTACAGGGAAGCTTCAGCGTGTTCAAGGTACCATGAATTCTCTTCAGTACCAGGAGATATTGGACGACAATGTGATGCAGTCCGTCACAAACCTGAGGCTTGGGAGACGTTGGACCTTTCAACAGGACAATGATCCCAAGCATACCTCCAAGTCCACTAGAGCATGGTTGCAGATTAAAGGCTGGAACATTTTGGAGTGGCCATCGCAGTCACCTGACTTAAATCCGATTGAGAACCTCTGGTGGGACTTAAAGAAAGCAGTTGCAGTGCGCAAGCCTAAGAATGTGACTGAACTGGAGGCTTTTGCCCATGACGAATGGGCGAAGATACCCGTAGATCGCTGCAAGACACTTGTGTCAAGCTATGCTTCACGTTTAAAAGCTGTTATAACTGTAAAAGGATGTAGTACTAAGTACTAAGATTGAATGTCACTTGGGGGTTGAATAAAACTGATGATGTGAGCACAGAAAAGACATTTGTGGTTATTTCATTATAAATGTTATGTTATATTTGTCTGACCTACACGTGCCTCTTTGATTTAATTGTAAGCAAGATGACTGAATGATCAAAATCAATGTCAAACTGGCCAAAACACTCAATTTCAGTGGGGGTTGAATAATTTTGAACACAACTGTAGCTCTCTGTAACCTTCAGACTGGACATTCCCAGGGGCGTCACTAGGGGTGCTGCTGGGTGGGGGGGGGGGTGGGGGAGTGGTCCTCACCGGGTGATACCACCCTGTATTTTGCCAGGAAGGATACATTGAGAATTCTCTCATTTTCAAGTATGTCCTGGGTAGGCAAGGCCTAGGCTGGCACTTTCTAGGGGGTGGCAAAAAAACACCACAAGAAGGATATTCACAGAGCTCCGAAATGAACATTTCAGTGTTCTGTTGTTCCCCGCACTTTGGGGAATCAAATTTCCCTGGTGAATTCACCACAGGGTCCCTTAAGTGCAGGGAATCAGCCACCGAATGCCGCCGCAAACCCGTCACCTGCTGTTTTAAAAAGAACTACTGAATGAAAATGTCTGGAATTTACATATAAGGTCCTATGAGTGATAATAAAAAGGTCTGTTAAAGAAAAATTGCTATTAGAAAAAAGGATTTTTTTTGAAAAATGACTAAAAGATACTAAAAAAATATAATCAATAAAAAGAGATTTTTTTCTATGGATTAAAGGAATAAACGGTTTATTAGATATTGGATAAAAACCAGGAATATTTTTAACATTGAATAACCCTGCATAGGTTTCAAAGAGAATCGGAAAGCCACCGCACGTTCAGTGACTTTTCATTCTCTTCAATTCGGTGCGATTTGGCGATCCCATTTCCGCGACCCTGCATTGTATTCAGCAAGCACCACAGGGCCGCCGTAATGCAGGGAAAAGCCGACAAACTCACCGCAAAACGAGGGCGAACGCACACCGAAACCTGCAAAAACATCTGGGACTAACCCGCCGAAGACGCTGGAGAAACCCGAGCAGAAGCTGATCACAGCGCAGAGCAGCCGCCGGAAAAACCCAGCAGACGGAGGTGAATAAAAAAAATAAAAAAAAAAAACAGTACACTTGAATGTTTGAAAAGTGGAAACGCTGTTTGCAAACATACTGAGCGAAAATGTCTGAAATTCACATGAGGTCCAATGAATGGTAATAAAAAGGGCTGTTACAGAAAAAAGAAAAACACGACTAAAAAAAAAAAAAAATATTTGCAAAGAAATCCCAAAAAATGCCTAAAAGGTCCTAAAAAAAAATCTAAAAATAAGAGACCTTTTTACTGCAGAATATTATAATAAACGGTTTATTATATATTGTATTAAAGCGGGAATATGTTTAACATTGAAGCCTATGGGATTCCCCTGAATAAACCTGCTGAATTAAACCACCGAATAGCAGGGCAATTCAGCAACTTTTCACTGCTGGTTTTGTGCTCTGAATAGCCGAAGCATTGCTTCTCTATGAGGATTCACTGCCCTCGAACAGGCACCGTATGTTTATTTATTTATTTATAAAGGATTTTACCAGGAAGGATACATTGAGATTTCTCTCGTTTTCAAGTATGTCCTGGGTTCAAGAACATTGAAGTGTTACAGAAATACAAAGTAATACAATGAAAGATATTACAAAAAACCCCCCACAAATATACAGATTAACAGAAAAATAAATATGTAGGAAATATAGTCACTGGGTTACATGTTTACAGGTGCATTCTGTATATTGTCATTATGTTACAGGTTTACAGGTGCATTCTGTATTGAGGTATGTTAATAGGGAGCTCTTGAGTGACTTTAGACTGGGGGAAGATTTGATGGTGTCTGGGAGGTTATTCCATAATTGCGATGCTCTGTAGGAAAATGAGGATCGAGACACTTTCTTTTTGCATTGTGGTATTGCAAGTAAGGTGCTGGTCCTGGATCGGCGGTTATAGGATGCAGTCAATTCGCCAGGATTTGGCGAATTGCCTGTGCTCTGGATAGCTGAATGGCCAGGAAAGGTAACTGAACGCTAAAATTCAGCATTGTTACCTTTCGGCCCCAATTCGGAGCTCTTTGAATAACCCTGTTAGTGTGTTCGCTCGCCTGAATAAACCTGCCAAATGAAAACACCGGACATCAGGACTTTCTCTGTTCGGTGTCTCTGAACAGATTAACCATTACTTCTCTATGGGGACTTTCACTGCCTTCGAACAGGCACCGTACTTGCTGTCAGTTTGCCAAAATTTGTGTATGAGCATTTGAGAGAGCTCCACAGCAATAAACCTCACAGTAATGTGCGCCGTGTATTAAGAGCATTCCGTGTTATATGGGAGTACTGATTTATGAGTAAAAGTAGTTAAAAAAAACCTGTAAAACTCGGGGGGGGGGGGTGACAACAAAAGTTACCGCACCGGGTGACACCAACCCTAGTGAAGCCACTGGACCTTCCCCAAACCAGAAACATAGGCGCACTGGCCTTTTACACATTGTGGTGGAACCTAAAGGGTTTTCAATTATGTCCCGAGCGCTGGGGGCGAGCATACAATACATAGATACCAGTCATAGACGTGCGCAGGGGGTGTGCCCAAGCACATCCTAATGTTGGGTAAGGAAGTAATTTTTCACCCCCTAAATTGACATTTTAGATGTCCCTTATCTCGCTCATGATGAATAACTTGAAAACAGACTATTACAAGCTTGTTATTGCCAAAAACTACTGTGCAAAATCTTAAATGCACTTTTGCAAACCCTAATGCACCGGGCTGCGCATGCCAGTGATACCAGTACACTGAATAGGTCAATACACTGTATCCAGATGCTGGGCAATGCAGTGCACAGCTGCAGACAGGAAATAATAATGCACAGGTGCTGCTGTGGCTGGTATATTACACAGTATTAGATATAAGTAGCAGGCTGGGTACCTGTAGCTACAGTTAAGATCTTGGACACTGTATCTGGATGCTGTGCAATGCAGTGCACGCCGGCTGAAAAAAGGAATCAGGAACAAACAGTGGAGATGGCACAGGAACAGGGATTGGCAAAACTAAACAGAACCAGGCTGGACTAGGGAATAAATGATATACAAAATTAGATAAGGGGACAAAGCTCTGGGGAAGAACAGCTCTAGGAGGGAAACCCTCTCACTAGCAGGAGTAAACTAATGCCAAACCAAGGGGGGGAAAGGGCGCGGCCAGGTTAAATAGCTGGCTGCACAGGGCATCCAGCCTTGGGAAATCCCGGAGTGGAGGCAAACAAGGAGCGGTGAGGTGGAAGCAGCGGCCCGGACCAACCCTCCAGCAGGCATCAGGATTGGAAACATAACACATGACTTGCTAACTCCAAAAATTTAACCCCTGTTTGCCAGGTTTCCCCAACCCTGGGCCTCAGGGCCCACTAGCAAGCCAGGTTTGCAGGATATGTGAAGCACAGGTGATATGATTCGCTGCTCAGTGATTGCAGGATTCAGTCTGCATTTCCCCAAGGTGATCCTTAAAACCTGTCCTATTAGGCCAGTGTTTCCCAAACCTGTCCTCAGGACCCTCCGTCTTGCCAGGTTTGCAGGATATGTGAAGCACAGCACAGGGGATATAATTTGCTGCTCAGTGATTGCAGGATTCAATCCGCATTTTCTCAAGGTTATCTGCAAAATCTGGCCTGTTAGAGGGTCCCGAGGAGAGGTTTGGGAAACACTGTGTTAGGAGGACCTGAGGACAGGGTTGGGGACCATTGCTGTATGCTATCCCCAGCTGCAAGTATAATTAAATGCAAAAATGTATATGTATTCGCACTAGAGTTGCCAGGTCAGCCATGTTTTCCTGGACACCTATTACTATTTCACGTAGAAGGGAGCACAGGGGAAAAGTGTTTGCCCTGCAACATGTGTAATTCATATGCTGCGGGTAGGAAATCTAGGCAGGTCACCTGGGATTCCTGTCTGATTTCTTACCTGCAGCGTATGGATTCCACATACTCCAGGGTGGCATTTTTCATTTACTGCCCATCAGCATGAATAAATGAAATGTGTCCAGGAAAACATGGCCGACTTGGCAACCCTAATTCACACACTGCACATACATAGAGGGCATACAGATTTAATCTCCGTTTGGCCAGTCTTTCTGAGTTATTTCACAGCAGATTATATTACTTTTCTTTTTTTGGCCTGCTGCGTTTGTGCGCACAAGTAGAATGTCTGTTGATGATGGGTTGTGGTCACTGGTTTAATTTATTAACTGTAAGCTACAAAATAACTGCGTCCAAACAAACCGTGATGTTACTACACCCAGCTTACCCTGGCAATATATAGATTTTCCTCAATCACAAAATGACTCCGAAATCTATTCAACTATGTTTTACGAGTTGTTAAAAAAGAGGTTAACCAGCCTCCAGTTTAAAGTAATTGGATCACTGAAATAATATATATAGATCTCTAAATCTGTTTCCCAAATCAGACCATTCTTGGTACAGAATATTTCCAACAGTTCCCCCTTTTTTTTTTTCTGAAACTTTGTGTCCTATTAGGCTAGGGTCAGACGAACGCATTTTTCGCGTCGTACGTGAAAAAGTGCGTTCGAACGAATGGACGCATTTTTTCACGGAATACGCAATAGCGGTCATACGATGCGCATTTTCGTCTGTTATTTTGTACGGATCATCAATAAAACACTTTTTGCGTCTGGACGTTATGTTGGCCGGGCATTAGCAGTGTCTGACGTCTCCTAATCACGCACACATGCCGCTAGCGGACGCAACGCACTCTGTACGTCAGTACTAGCGGTATCACATTCTCGAAAAAATGCGTTTGTTTGCCGCTTGCGTTGCGCGGCCGCACTTTCGTGCGGCCGTACTTCGTATATTGCCCGTCATTGGCCGTCATTTGCTGCTACTACGGCTGTGATAAAGTGCGGCTGCACGTGCGTTCGCACTGCGTTCGTCTGACCCTAGCCTTAGAGTTCTCTTTCATTTTTCACATACAATCACTAACCAAATCTTGTACCGCCAACTAAAAAACTAGAGCTCTATTACATTCTTCACGCAAACGTTAACGCGTGCGCAAAAACGAATTAACGCAAGGGGCAAAACCCTTTGCGCTGAACGTCGTATTACAAAGTCAGCGCAACAAACGCACGCATTCGTCTAACGCGGGTGGACCTGCGTGAACCCATTGCGAGCGTACTGTACTGCGCGCGTCCTATACTTAACATTGTGAGCGCAAATGTGTTTGTGCGCTGGTACGCGGATGGTATTACAATCTATGCGCAGTTTTTAACGCACAGCGTTTGCGCGCATAATTTTAACGACTCCTAAAAGCTGGTGTTAGGCTAGGGTCAGAGTGGGGCAGTCGGAACGCGCGTGCAGGCGCACTAAATCACGGCGGCAGTAGCAGCACATAACGGCCAATGACGGCCAATATACGCAGTACGTGCGTACGAAAGTGCGCCGACACCACGCAACCAGCAAATGAACGCATTTTTATCAGAACGTGAAACCGCTGCTACTGACGTACAAAGTGCGCTGCGGCCGCATAGCAGCGTGTGTGCGTGATTAGGAGACGTCAGACGCTGCTAGTGTGCGGCCAACATAACGTTCAAACAGCCGGATTTCCCTAGACTTCTTTTTACCCCATCGTCATGAAATACGTCCAGAATTGCGCATCGTCTGACCACTTAAGCGTATTCCGTGAAAAAATGCGTGCGCACGCATCGACGTACATTTTGACGGTGGCTGCAGAAAATGCGCTCATCTGTCCCTAGCCTTAATGGCAAATCTGAACGTCCTGGCCGAACCCAAATACACAAGCCCAAAAAAAAAATACAACAAAGTACATTCTATGCATACCCAAACAATAAAATGGAGAAGTTGTGCGTGTTTTTATTATTGCTGCAGCATATATTCTCAGATTGATTTTGGCAGGCGCAAAAACTTAACGGGAGCCAATTGTGGTTCTTAATTCTGATTGGCTGAATCGCGTGAAAAAAACAGTCCGCACACCGATTTCTGCACGCAACGTTAATGCGCGCGCGTTTATGCGCGTCCGTTATACGTGCACAATTTTTCGATGGATGAAAAAATGCGCGCAGATTGTAATAACAGCGCTAATTTACGCGCGTTAACGTTTAACGCTTTGCGCACAAATTAACGCACTGCGAAAGCATTTTTGCGCACAGATTGTAATAGGGCCCCTAGAGTTGCCAGGTCGGCCATGTTTTCCTGAACACATATAATTTATTCAGGCAGTGAAAAATGCCGCCCCGCAGCATGTAGAATCCATACACTGCAGGTAAGAAATCAAAAAGGAATCCAAGGTGACCTGCCTTGATTTCCTTTCTGCAGCATATGAATTAATTAATTAATTGCAGGGCAGATTTCCCTGTGCCCACCCCCCCCCCTGCATGAAATAGTTATATGTGTCCAGGAAAACATGGCCGACCTGGCAACCCTATAAAAAAACATTGCATGCATTCGCCTCCTTCTAACCTGGTAGTCTTCTAAAAAGTACATCCAAGCTCTCTTTATCCCCCACCATGTAACCTTCTTCTCATTGGCTTTACAAAATCTGAGATTATCCCTCTATAGTCTATAATGAATGCCTCTGCCAGGTACATCCACATCACACCCCATACCTTTTACACCTAATCCCTTTGTAAATCTATCCCCTGCACCCTGTTTCTTCTAGAATCCAGCTCAAAATACTGGTCCTCACAGACGAAGCTCTCCATCTCGTACCCCTGCCTACATCTTTCTTTAATAGCAGGTATGTTTCATCCAGATTCCCAGTCATATTGCTCTTCCAATATCCTGATATTATCATCCCCAGGTACGCAAACACCTGAGTCTCGCCTTCAGGACTGTTCTTGAGCTGCCCTCTATCTATGGAACTTGCTCCCCCGCCATACTAAACGCTCCCCGTGCTTGGCGAGTGGGGCTGAAACTACGGGACAGCATTGCGTGCCCCGCTGGCGTCTACGGGCTACAACCGCTAAACCCACCAACGCATATTTTGCTGCCACAGGCGGCTTGAAATCAAGCTGTCCCCCTGCAGTCAATTACGCACGATGCGCGTCATCGGGCCGGAGGAGGAGCCTGCTGCAGCAGCCGGTTAGTAGGGCGTACTACTACTTCCCACCGGCGTTAAAGCCCTCCCGCCAGGCACAACCCGCCCAGCAGTACAGGGTTAAGCATCAAGATGTTCCACAGTGCCATACAAGGATAAAATTGGTACAGGTTAAAAGGCAGGTACAGTATATGGTCACAATGTATCTTTATACAGGAATCTCAGAAATCTTTGAAAGTACAAAGTGCAGGTTGTAGGAAATATTGTGCAGTATGTTTGGAGGTAAGCAAGCACCCACTCAAAATAGGGTGGGGCGTGGAGTGGCAAGTGATTACTATAGCCTCTGAGTACTAGCAATCGTCCACCAAAAACTTGCAGGACTTAGCCCTAATGATGAAGGAAGAATTGGATTCCAAAGAACCCAAAAGGAAGGTGGGAACAAATGATTAAAATTCTAAACCTTTATTGGACTTCTTAGAAAAAACGTACACACCCACAAAATGTATAAAAAACACACAAAAAAGGTCATAGATTAGAGACCATAACTCAAGGTCAATGACCAATCACAAAAAGCATCTAATGCAGGGTGAGGTCTCTGTGACAACAATTGTAGGTCAAAAACTGAGAACCACCACCTGACAAAAAATAATCAGCAAGAGATGCCTAAGGATCCCCTCAGAAAAGTATGCACACGTTAGAGTATACTTAAATGCTTAAAGATATGTGCCACCAAATTGGTTATTGTAGTTAGCATGCACCACTCAAAAGCATCACGATGAGGTGCAAACATAAGTGGTCCATGTCACGGAATACAACTGGTTAATATAGAGACAAGGAGTGAGCCTGGTAGCTACAATTTGCAATGCACTGATCGAGAAATCACAATAAAGTGCAAGCAGTAGCAATCTCCCAGCCAAAAGTGTATTCCTCAGCAAGAAAATTCATATGATACATACAGGGGATCATGCGATTAAAAATCCATCTCAACATTAAACATGCTACAATGTTGCTGAACGGTTATGGGCAATCAGTCATAGCCCAAACAGATTGTGCTGTAATGGTATTGTTCTCTATAAAATATAGATGCGTCCAGCTCAGGCATGCAACGAGAGGAAAACCTTAAATGGGTTAATAGAGCACGTCCAATGCGGCGTTTCGCTTGTGTCTGCTCCTCAGGGACGTTCAGCAACATTGTAGCATGTTTAATGTTGAGATGGATTTTTAATCTCATGATCCCCTTTATGTATTATATGAATTTTCTTGCTGAGGAATACACTTTTGGCTGGGAGATTGCTACTGCTTGCACTTTATTGTGATTTCTCGATCAGTGCATGCAAATTGTAGCTACCAGGTTTACTCCTTGTCTTTATATTTACCAGCTGTATTCCATGACGTGGACCATTTATGTTTGAGATGTGGCATATGTCTTTAAGCATTTAAGTATACTCCAAAGTATGCACCTTTTTTTTTTAGCAATACACTTTTGGCTGGGAGATTGCTACTGCTTGCACTTTATTGTGATTTCTCGATCAGTGCATTGCAAATTGTAGCTACCAGGCTCACTCCTTGTCTCTATATTAACCAGATGTATTCCGTGACATGGACCACTTATGTTTGCACCTCATCGTGATGCTTTGAGTGTTGCATGCGAACTACAATAACCAATTTGGTGGCACATGTCTTTAAGCATTTAAGTATACTCTAACGTGTGCATACTTTTCTGAGGGGATCCTTAGGCATCTCTTGCTGATTATTTTTTTTCAGGTGGTGGTTCTCAGTTTTTGACATACAATTGTTGTCACAGAGACCTCACCCTGCATTAGATGCTTTTTGTGATTGGTCATTGACCTTGAGTTATGGTCTCTAATCTATGACCTTTTTTGTGTGTTTTTTATACATTTTGTGGGTGTGTACATTTTTTCTCAGAAGTCCAATAAAGGTTTAGAATTTTAATCATTTGTTCCCACCTTCCTTTTGGTTTGTTTGGAGGTGTATCATTTAAAAAGAATGTTTGAAAATCATCACTCACGTGGCACAGAGCCCATTATAACGATCTCTGTTTAGACAGCAGTTGGTCAGGGGTGACACGGCTCTTTCCATTGTGTTCTCCTGGCAAATCTTAAAAAAGATACAGAAAGAGGTGAACTCATAGTATTCAAGGTGTTGCTTAGAAACATAAGACTCACCTACTTCAGAGCCATATTTTAATCGACGAAATGAACACTAGTATAAGTAGAAGAAGGTCAAAAAGAGCTATTTAACTGTATGACAAGTAAATTGCTTTCTATCCCCTGGGAAAATCTGTAGTGTTTCACATTACATTGCTGACATCCACATGTGACGAGCAACTGGACTTTAAATCCAATTACACAAACAAACACACACACACTTTTCCAGTAATGGACGCCAGTCTCGCTCTGTGGTAATGTATGTCTGATGTTATATGACCATTTAAAGATAAACAAAACACACCATCAAATATCCAGAAGTCTCTGCAGCTCCTAACACAATTAGCATACCTAAGGAAACTGCACACACTGCATAGCGTAGGAAATGCTAATTGCACAACACTTGGAACTTGCACACTTTGGTTCACATTACAATCTTGACACTAACGTTAGCGCCGGCATAAATAATTTTTAACGCGTGCGGTAAAACCGTTTGCTCCAACTTCTGAATTACATACTCAGCGCTACCACCACGCGGAATCATGTACCGCGAGCTTACTGTACTTCACGCGTCCTTTACTTAACTTTGTGAGCGCAAACGCAAACGTGCGCTCGGATGAGTAAGGTATTACAATCTATTCGCGGTAATTACCGCATGGACGTTATTCGGATAATCTTAGCGACTCCTAAAAGCTGGTGCTAATGGCAAATCTGAGCAACCTGGCTAACCCCCAATATCCAAGCCCATAAAAAGGAATGCACCAAAGCACAATTACCTATTCAACTCATACCAAACCAATACAATGGATGATATTGTGTGTGCATGTATTATTGCTGCAGCATATATGCTCATTTTGTGTCACAGACGCAAAACTCGTCTCCGATGGCAGCAGGAGTTGGAGAGGGAGCGTGCTGTGTCCAAAGGACAGGATTGACATTGGAATATGTGACTGATGCTGAGTGTCGACTCTGCTACCGGTTGACCCAGGCACAGATATACAGGCTCTACCTACAGCTGCGGTCCCATCTGGAGTCCAGGTCAGGGATACAGATATCTGTCCCAGGGATGATGAAGTTGCTTTGATGCCTGAGGTTCCTTGCCACTGGCACCTTCCAGCAGCCTCTTGCTGACTTAGGCGGTGTCAGTCAGAGCACCTTCTCCATCGTGCTCCATCGCTTCCTCCTAGCAATGAAGCGCAACTGGCAGGGCCGGTGCTAGACTATTTTGTGCCCTAGGCAAGACCAGCTACTTGCACCCCCCAAAAAAAAGAAAGCTCACATGGATATATTTGCCCCCAGCTCTCACATGGATATATTGCCCCAGTTCTCACATGGGTATATTTGCCCTCAGCTCACATGGGTATATTTGCCCCCAGCTCTTACATTGGTATATTTGCCCTCAGCTCTTACATGGGTATATTTGCCCCCAGCTCACATGGGTATATTTGCCCCCAGCTCACACGGGTATATTTGCCTCCAGCTCACACATGGAGATATTTGCCTCCAGCTCACACATGGAGATTGTCATGGTGGCCCATGTCCAGGGAAGTGTTGCGCCTTCAGCCCATGTCCAGGGAAGTGTTGCACCTTCAGCCCATGTCCAGAGAAGTGTTGCGCCTTCAACCCATGTCCAGGGAAGTGTTGCGCCTTCGACCCATATCCAGGGAAGTGTTGTGCCTTCGACCCATGTCCAGGGAAGTGTTGTGCCTTCGACCCATGTCCAGGGAAGTGTTGCGCCTTCGGCCCATGTCCAGAGAAGTGTTGCGCCTTCGGCCCATGTCCAGAGAAGTGTTGCGCTTTCAACCCATGTCCGGGGAAATGTTGCGGTTGTCACAGCAGCTGATATCCAGAAAACCTTATTCCAGGGTACTGTGTACTACAGGACAGAGAATGGTGTTGCCCGCGAATCAGACGCAGCATGCAGGAAGGACAACCAATCACAGCACATGGCCAGCGATCCTATAGCAGAGCAGGACGTCTCCTCTGAGCACCAATAGGAAGTGCTTGGCTCCATTTAAAGGGCTTCCTTTCTCATAGCAAGTTGCCCTAGCGTGGTTCCAGTTACGCCTAGTGCCTTGTTGTTACTGCTGCATTCCTATCTGACTGATTTCCTGGATAATACGATCCCGGCTTGTCTCGATTTCCCTGTATTCTGGCGCCCTGAATTTTGGCATAGTATAAACGGACCTCTATTTCCTTAACCCCCTTCCTATGTGTGTTTTTGTTGGTCTGCTCTGCTTAACCCAGCCATTATTAAGGACCGGCTAGCTAGAGCACTGTGGGTTACTTCATTCTGCAGGTTGTTTTACTTTGCACTCCGCCACTTTCTTTGTGTTCGTCATTCTCAGTATTACTGACCATAACCCGGCCATTACTAAGGACCGGTTGGTCGGGGTCTGTTGGCTTATCGTCTGCAAGCGGTGTTACCCGATCCTGACAGAGATATTGCCCCAGCTCACACAAGGAGACATTGCCCCAGCTAACACATGGCGTGGATATATTGCCCCAGCTAACACATGGCATGGATATATTGCCCCAGCTAACACATGGATATCGGCCCCAGCTCACACATGGATATCTGCCCCAGCTCACACATGGATATCTGCCCCAGGCTCATACATGGATATCTGCCCCAGGCTCACACATGGAGATCTGCCCCAGGCTCACACATGGAGATCTGCCCCAGGCTCACACATGGAGATCTGCCCCAGGCTCACACATGGATATCTGCCCCAGCTCACACATGGATATCTGCCCCAGCACACACATGGATATCTGCCCCAGGCTCACACATGGATATCTGCCCCAGCACACACATGGACATCTGCCCCAGCTCACACATGGATATCTGCCCCAGCTCACACATGGGTATTTGCCCCAGCTCACACATGGGTATTTGCCCCAGCACACACATGGGTATTTGCCCCAGCACACACATGGATATCTGCCCCAGCTAGGAACTAACCCAGGCCAAGAAAGATCCCTGAGGGATCCCTGGGAGGATCTTGCTTTTCTTAACCGAACTCCACTGTCTAAGTGTGTGGATGTTTGTGACCCGGCGGGTGGACTTCTTCCCGTGGCAACAGTATGTCCTGCTTGGACGTACACTATATTGCCAAAAGTATTCGCTCACCTGCCTTGACTCGCATATAAACTCAAGTGACATCCCATGCCTAATCCATAGGGTTCAATATGACGTTGGTCCACCCTTTGCAGCTATAACTCTTCTGGGAAGGCTGTCCACAAGGTTTAGGAGTGTGTTTATGGGAATTTATTACCATTCTTCCAGAAGCGCATTTGTGAGGTCACACACTAATGTTGGACGAGAAGGCCTGGCTCTCAGTCTCCGCTCTAATTCATCCCAAAGGTGTTCTATCGGGTTGAGGTCAGGACTCTGTGCAGGCCAGTCAAGTTCATACACACCAGACTCTGTCATCCATGTCTTTATGAACCTTGCTTTGTGCACTTGGGACAGTCATGTTGGAAGAGGAAGGGGCCAGCTCCAAACTGTTCCCACAATGTTGGGAGCGTGGAATTGTCCAAAATGTCTTGGTATGCTGAAGCATTCAGAGTTCCCTTCACTGGAACGAAGGGGCCAAGCCCAGCTCCTGAAAAACAACCCCACACCATAATCCCCCCTCCACCAAACTTTACACTTGGCACAATGCAGTCAGACAAATACCGTTCTCCTGGCAACCGCCAAACCCAGACTCGTCCATCAGATTGCCAGATGGAGAAGCGCAATTCGTCACTCCAGAGAACGCGTCTCCACTGCTCTAGAGTCCAGTGGCAGCGTGCTTTACACCACTGCATCCAATGCTTTGCATTGCACTTGGTGATGTATGGCTTGGATGCAGCTGCTCGGCCATGGAAACCCATTCCATGAAGCTCTCTGTGCACTGTTCTTGAGCTAATCTGAAGGCCACATGAAGTTTGGAGGACTGTAGCGATTGCCTCTGCAGAAAGTTGGCGACCTCTTCGCACTATGCGCCTCAGCATCCGCTGACCCCGCTCCGTCAGTTTACGTGGCCTACCACTTCGTGGCTGAGTTGCTGTCGTTCCCAAACACTTCCACGTTCTTATAATACAGCTGACAGTTGACTGTGGAATATTTAGGAGCGAGGAAATTTCACGACTGGATTTGTTGCACAGGTGGCATCCTATCACAGTTCCACGCTGGAATTCACTGAGCTCCTGAGAGCGACCCATTCTTTCACAAATGTTTGTAAAAACAATCTGCATGCCGAGGTGCTTGATTTTATATAGCTGTGGCCATGGAAGTGATTGGAACACCTGATTCTGATTATTTGGATGGGTGAGCGAATACTTTTGGCAATATATAGTGTACCTTTATAGGGGATGGTTCCGCACGAGTAATATTCCGTCACCCCCCCCTGCCCCTCTTACAATTCCTCCTCCCCTCCCTCTCAACCCCCCCTTTTTTTTCGCTTTGCTTCTTGGTCTTTGCTTAATTGCCTTGTTTCGCTCTCGTTTGGCACTGGCTCCCATATGCAACCTGACCGACTACTCATCTATCTATATATATATATATATATATATAGTCTCTGCCACTTTTTTGTTATCTGGGCCTTTACTGCCCCACGTTCATACCCATGTGCCGTAATGCGCCCGGTGTGGTGCGATCCTATTACTAACGCTTTGGTTTCATTTAAAATGTTATACCCTCAGTCAAATGTGCATTTTATTTGTATGATCCTGCGTGCGGACATCTTTCTGTTACTACATGATGAACAATCTGAATTCCCCCAACTGCTTATGTCTTATGATCATTGAGATTTCGGTGCTTTCTCGTTCGGTACACTTCGGCTATTCCGAAGTGCAAGGAACATGGAGCCGCCAAACTGCTGAACCCCCCCCCCCCCAGAACTTTGCTATTCTTCTAATAGGTGTTTAAACCAACAAAAATGCCTTAAAATGTGTCTAAATAATAAAAAAGCTCCTACATAAAATAATAAAATGGTCTTTTACAGAATAAAAAAAAAGTCTTTAAAAAAAATATTGGGAATCAAAAATATCGTCTAAATTTTTTAAAAAGTTTCAAAAAACAAATAAAAAAGATGGTTGTTCTGAAAACGAAAAGAATTCATTTTTAGCAGTTCTGGACGATAAGGAATCACATGTATTTGTGTCAGACACCCAGTCTGGATATTTCACTGTTAAAAATTGTGATAAAAACGATAATTTTTTTTTACATTGAATCCAATGGAATTTGCCTATTTAAACCTGTCAAACTGAATCACGAAAATCTGGGCATTTTGCTGACATTTCGGAGCAGTTTGGCATTCTCTAAGTAGACTAACCATTACTTCTCTATAGGACAATTTCGCTGCTGCCGAAGATCGTCAAATTACGGCGATCTGAGGCGAACTGCACTGTATGTAGCTGGCAATTTGTCGCTATTTGGTGAATTCACAGCTTTCTGAATAGCCCGGAGTGCCACGAAATTGCACCGTATGATGAAATTCACCGTTCGGTGGAATTCGGTGGCAAGTGCGTCACTTATTGAATAACCCCATTTCTTCCATCTTTGCTTAGCCCTGTAGATCTGCTGGAACTCTTGGCAGTTCTGGACGATAAGTGATCGCGTGTATTTGTGTGAGACACCCAGTCTGGATATTCCAGTGATTTCTTGCTTCTGATTTCATTAAGGTAACACATCGGGGAAGCTCACATATCTCTGGAAAGTAAACTCATTTGCAGATGAAAAAAATATAGAGAAAAAAAAGCCACCAATTTAGAGACAACTGCGAGCAACAGCTTTTATCACAAGTATGAATGGAAATACCTACACTTAGCAAACACAAATTCACACCAAACTAAAGCTTTCTGGAGGATGAAATGTATCCGGGAAGAGTCAGAAAAGGAAAAAGAAATTACCCTGCGTTTCTATTTCAAAAAATAGCCCTATATATAGATTCCACTGGAAGGAGGAGCGCAGTGGAGAAATGGGGTGCGCAGCCTCAGGAATTGAGTTTGGGCGTTCCTTGGGCACACTTTGCGCTTCCCAAATTAATTATAGGGAGCGCAAAGCACAGTAAGCTGGCGCTAAAAAGCGCTAATACTGATTCGCTAATGGATTTTTTGACCCTTTGGCGATCGAGATGTGAGCCATTCGGCACGCTATCACTTTAATTAACCTAGTGCTGACGCTCATTTAGCGTTAAGGAGGTGATAGTGCTCCTATTAGAATAGGAGAGTTCTGTTTTTTTGTTTTTTCGACAGTTCGGTGGATTTAGCCAAGGTCATTTCGGCAACGTTCTCCAACTTTTTCTTGAGGCTACGGCATCTCCATCTCCGGCGCACTACAGTGACTATCTGGTGAATAGTGAATTCGATGTACTGGTGGTGAAATGGAATCGCCAAAGTGCACCGAATTGCACCAAAGTGAAAAGCGCTGATATTTCAGTGCTTAGTGAATAGACCCTTTAGGAATTTTGGGATCCTGTCAGGATTCCATGCAAGCAGGAAAGCCTGGAGGGACACGCTGTGCGAGCAGCTCCAATCAATCATTCTGCGCAGGCGTTACAGACGTTATGTACATAAGGGGCCACATTACAATCTTGACACTAAAGTCCTATCGCAAAGTGAAAATCTTTGCGCTAAGCGTTAAAGTTTAGCGCGTGCAAATTACCGTTGGAATTACAATCTTCTCGCGTCCACAAATCAATCAATAGCGCATTTGCTGTAACGCTAACAGGACATGCACGCATAGTACCGCCTTGCGATTTTTGCGCGTGCTGTTTTTTTCCCCCACAATTCAGCCAAAATGAAAATGTTTTCTATTGATATAAACTGCAGGTTCCTCCGAAGGTGCACAGATCACTACGTAGGTGCAAGCAACAGCCCCCAGGACATTGGGGAAACCTCCAAGTGCATAAAAGCCCTGTTTCACCCTTTGGAATCCCTCATGGGTGGTAGGGAATCTGATATAGTGGTGCCAGTCGCCAGGGCCGGTGCTGCCGCAAGGCCAGCTAGGTGGGCACCCAGAGCGCAGTGCCCGCCTAGGGCGCAGCCGGCCCGACCACTTAAAAAAAAATTGGCCGCGGGGCAGCCTGGGGCGACCACCAGGGCCGGATTAAGATCTCTATGGGCCTGGAGCTGAATAATTTGGTTGGGCTTTTTTTTTAATTTTGTGAAATGAAAACATATTTTAGGTTATTTAATAGTGCAGATACAGATATATCTAACCAGATACAGTGTGAGTAAATTTACATTCAGATTTCAATCATTTACAGTGTGTAAAATTATTTTTCCCCATTTTATCATCCAAACCTTTGTGGTTATATATTCTATAGGGAATTCTTGTATAAAAAAAAAAGTGAAATGGGAACCTGTTACTGCATTTTTCTGAGAAAATATATAATTTTAACCAAAAAAATGAGAGAAAAAATCTTTCCCTTGTGTTTTGGAGCATGTATTTATATGAATAATATGACTATGTATAGTCTGACCTTGCTCCCAGTGTGGGAAATTAAAAGGTGAGTATTGGCAGTGGTATTGCTAATTTTATATGTGACAAATGGACAATGCCATTGCTTTGGAACTAAAAATAATTAAAAAATATATATATATTTTCTTTTAGATTTTACATGGTCACATTTGATATCTATGCAAAGGCCAGACTCTGACCTGTCCAATGACACTGTATTGCTTGACCTTGTGAGGTGTAAAGATTTGTTGCAGTGCGTTGGGTTATGTTTTTGATGTAACAATTCATAACAATGGACAGTGAACAAATCACCTCCACACTTGTTGGTGACATGATAAATGAGATGGTTAGTTTGTGCAGCCTCATTGTTCACTTTATAATTGAAAAGTGAAAAATATCGCTGTTAGAAAAAAAATATGAAAATAAAGATTTATTATTTTATTATTCTTAACTAAAGCCTGGTCATGTTTGGTATCATTTGGAAGGCCATGCTCTGGCCTTTCCAGTGATACCTCACATGACCCTGTAGCTTTTATGGAACTGGAGATACAGGGGTTCAACTGCAGACATATTTATCCTTTCTCCGGGCATATTGAGGCATGGGCCTGGAGCTGCTGCTCCATCAGCCCCTATGTTAATCCGGCCCTACCTATGGCCGAGGGGTTACTATATCATTATCCTCTACCCGAGTACGAAACGAAGACAAGCCCCTGTAAGTATCCCAATGATACCATCTAAGAAGGTGGGCAGGGGTCGCATCTTTCTGGAGTGCTACCAAGTCATCCACAGATCGCAATGTCTCCACCATCTACGCCCATTCCATAAAGGTAGGTGTTGTCAAAAATTTCCAATGTATGGGAACCAGACATTGTGCCGCCAAGAGGAGGCGAAGGACGACAGACGTTCGCAACTGACGTGCAGGGCCCAGGAGCTGCAACAAAAAGTAGCCAGTCGGCGTGAACGACAGAGACAAATCTCTGACTTGCAAGATCACCTCCCTGACAAGGCCCCAGAAGGTGGAGATACGCGGACACGACCCCCAGACATCGAGGAACGTGCCAACATCTGTTCGACAGCGCCAACAAAGAGAGTCTGCCGACAATGCGAATTGCAAGATCCGTTGGGGGAGGTGAAAAACCAGAATGTCAAGATTATATAGGAGTTCTCAATGAATTTGGAAGCCCGGTAGCCATACAGCGTCAAGTACAATGTCTTCGACCATATGTCCGCAGGGAAAGACTCATCAAGCAGCCTCTCCCATTTTGCACAGAAGGAAGGGGTAGAAGAGTCAATCTTCTGAAGAAGAGCGTATAGGGTAGAGACACTCTTGGCCAAGGTTAAGGATAAGTGTCAGAATTCTTCGAACACAGTAAGAGGCCTAACGGGCGGAACCCAATAGGGAGAGAAGTAGCGAAATGTTTGAGTTGAAACATGGCAATCTGGTCTGGGAAGGGAACACACGGATCCGATGGGGACAATTCAGGAAGACAGACCATGTCGTCCCATAGAACATGAAGAAGAAATATGCACGGATCGTCCGTGAAAGGAAGGTGTAAGCTGCGGGAAATCCCCAGGTCAAAGGCTGGATTGTAGCGAAGAAGCAGCAAAGGTACAAGAATGGTGACAATTTATAAGGTCCCCAAATCAACCACCACACCAGTAGAGTATCCCTGTAAAGGCCAGTGAAGAGTAAGGATGTCGTGGCAACGTTGCCTCCGGATCCAGCCATAGCTTATCAGAGGGTAGAATCCAGTCAATAAGCCAGGTAAAATGAGCCGTGTAATAATGCGGTTTAAAGCTTGGTAATGCCAAGCCACCTTCTTCCTTCGGGCAGCAAAGTAGAGACAATCGTACGCTAGGGTGCCCCTTAGAAGTAATGGCTCCAACATACAAGTGGGGAAGAGAAATCAGGAGTGCCCAAAGGATATAAAGCAAGCAAAGTATGATATTACTTTTAATGACACGGACCCGTCCCAGCAAAGACAAGGGAAGTAGAGTCCTGGAGAATAAATCGTCCTTAAATTCCCTCAACAATCTATTGTAGTTCGAGTCAAACAGATGATGGGGTCTTAGTGATCCATAGGCCCAAGTACTTGATCCGATCCTCATAGAGCAAAAACGGAGAATGGTGTTGTATATAAACAGTCACATCTTGCTGGAGATTGAGACCAAGCAGAGCCGACTTTGTCAGATTATTTTTATAGCCGGAACCACCCCAAAGCTATCAAGAAGTTCCACAAGTGGGGCTAAAGTATGTGTTTGTTGTGGTTGGCGAAAGAGAAAAGGAAGGTCATCTACGTAAGCAGACACCTTATGCCTGGTCTGTGTTCCCTGTACCCCAATTATCCATCCATGTCACTTAATTGCTTCCAGAAAGCATTCCAGGGACAAGGCTAATAGGAGAGGAGATAAAGGGCAGCCCTGTCGGGTGCCATTGGATATGGAGAAGGACGAGGAGAGATCACCATTAACCCTGGCCTGGGCCGTTGGGGAATCATAGAGGGCGCGTATCCAAAGCAGAAGGTGTGCAGCTCAATTTTTCAAATGGTTTGCCACAGTTCATATTTTAATGACTAGATCCTTCACTGTAGATTAAAGTACATATTTCACCTACACAAGTTACCCCATGTATTCCACTAGGTTACACATAGGACAGAGCTGGATGAAGGGCTTGATGATCCTGGAGCTAAAGATTGGAGGGGAGAACCTTTACCCCATCTCTCTTAATCTTATTGTTAAATTTGTCTCTCCACATTGTTTCATTTGTCACCTGTCTTACCCCATCCGTATACACACAGCTTGACTCCTGCATCCTATCCATATACACACAGCCTGACTCCCGCATCCTATCCATATACACACAGCCTGACTCCCGCATCCTATCCATATACACACAGACTGACTCCCACATCCTATCAATATACACAGCATGACACCTGCAGCCAATCCATATACACACAGCCCGACTCCCGCATCCTATCCATATGCACACAGCCTGACTCCCACATCCTATCCATATACACACAGCCTGACTCCCACATCCTATCAATATACATAACATGACTACTGCATCCAATCCATATACACACAGCCCGACTCCCGCATCCTATCAATATACACACAGCCTGACTCCCGCATCCTATCCATATACACACAGCCTGACTTCCGCATCCTATCCATATACACACAGCCTGACTCCCGCATCCTATCAATATACACAGCATGACTCCTGCATCCAATCCATATACACACAGCCCGACTCCCGCATCCTATCCATATATACACAGCCTGACTCCCACATCCTATCAATATACACAGCATGACTCCTGCATCCAATCCATATACACACAGCCCGACTCCCGCATCCTATCCATATATACACAGCCTGACTCCCACATCCTATCAATATACACAGTATGACTCCTGCATCCTATCCATATAAACACAGCCTGACTCCCACATCCTATCCATATACACACAGCCTGACTCCCGCATCCTATCCATATACACACAGCCTGACTCCCACATCCTATCAATATACACAGCATGACTCCTGCATCCAATCCATATAAACACAGCCTGACTCCCGCATCCTATCAGTATACACACAGCCTGACTCCTGCAACCTATCCATATACACACAGCCTGACTCCTGCACCCTATCAATATACACAGCATGACTCCTTCATCCAATCCATATACACACAGCCCGACTCCCACATCCTATCCATATACACACAGCCCGACTCCCGCATCCTATCAATATACACACAGCCTGACTCCTGCATCCTATCCATATACACACAGCCCGACTCCCGCATCCTATCAATATACACAGCATGACTTCCACATCCTATCAATATACACACAGCCCGACTCCCGCATCCTATCCATATAAACACAGCCTGACTTTTTTATCATATTGATTTATTTTCCCTTCTACATCAGTCACAAAAATGGACTGTGTGACCACTACCTTGTCGTCAGTCAGACACGGACGCACAGTGCGCTCAGAATGCGCTCGTCTGACCCTAGCTTTAAAGCTACGTTTTATTACTACTGCATCCAGGCAGAACCAGTGCTCCGCCAGGCTTACTGGTGAACCCAGTTGTCTGTGAATTACTCCTACAGGGTTATTCAAAGAGATTTGAAAAGTCACTGCAGGTTCGGTGACTTTTCGTTCTCTTCAATTCGGTTCCTTTTGCCGATGCCATTTCGGTGACCCTGCGGTGTATTCAGCAAGCACCACAGGGCCCCCGAATTGCAGGGAAAAGCTGCCGCAAACCCGACGAAAACTAACCGCAAAACCTGCCGAATGCACGCCAAAAACCCTCAAAAACATCTGGATTAACCTGCCGAAAACCACGGAAAAACCCGAGCAGGAGCCGATCACACGCAGCGAAGCCGCCGGAGAAAAAGCCGAGAGACCGCAGACAGAGTGAAGTGAATAAATTAGGAAAACAGTTTGTATGAATGTTTGAAAAGTGAAACGCTGTTTGCAAAGAAACTACTGAGCAAAAATGTCTGAAATTTACATATGAGGTCCATGGAATGATAATAAAGAGGGCTGTTACAGAAAAAATAAGTAAACTTAAAATAAAAAAAAATAAAAATCGGACTTCTTAAAAAAAAAAAGAAAATTAAGAAAAATGCTTAAAATATCTTAAAAAATCTATAAATAAAGAGACTCTTTACTGCATAATTTTATAATGAACGGTTTATTAGATATTGAATTAAAACGGGAATATTTTTAACATTGAAGCCTATGGGATTCTCCTGAATAAACTCGCCGAATTAGGCTAGGGTCAGACGAACGCATTTTCGCGTTGTCTGTGAAAAAGTGCGTTCGAACGAATGGACGTATTTTTTCACGGAGTACGCGATAGCGGTCATACGATGCGCATTTGCATCCGTGATTTTGTACGGATCATCAATAAAACACTTTGTGCATCTGGACGTTATGTAGGCCGGACATTAGCAGTGTCTGACGTCTCCAATTCACGCACACACGCCGCTAGCGGGCGCAGCACACTCTGTACAACCGTACTAGAGGTTTTACGTTCTCGACAAAATGCGTTCGTTTTCCACTTGCGTTGCGCAGCCGGACTTTTGTGCGACCGTACTTCGTATATTGGCCGTCATTGCCCGTCATTTGCTGCTACTGCGGCCGTGATTAAGTGCGCCTGCACGCGCGTTCGCACTGCGCTCGTCTGACCCTAGCCTTAAACCACCGAATGGCAGGGCATTAGGGGAACCTTTCACTGCTGGTTTGTGTTCTCTGAATAGCCGAAGCAGTGCATTTCATGGGGATTTCACTGCCCTCGAACAGGCACCGAACAGGCACCGTATGTGCAGGCAATTCGCCAGGATTTGGGAATTGCCTGCTCTCTGGATAGCCGAATGGTCAGGAAAGGTAACCGAACCCTGATTTTCAGCGTTCGGTTACCTTTCTCAAGCAATTCGGATCTCTTTGAATAACCCTGATAGTTTCACCATATAATTAATTCTCCATCTGCACTTTTTGGATTTTTTCATGATTCTCACGCTTTGTATAATGACCTAAAAATCAGTTAGAGATTGTTTACAGTAAAACGTGCGCGCGCACCCTAAAGCATAGATTGTGCATGTCTTTGATATAATGGGGGGAGGGGGTGTAGGTGTGTATAGATCATTTTGATGGATGCGGACGTGCATTAATTCAAGTCTGTGTTTTTCTCTGCCACAGCTAAAAATAAGGAGTCCAGACAGGATCCTCAATGGAAAAAGAAGAAGGAATTTCATATAAATTGTGTTGGGTGACAGCAGAGTATTGTATTTTATATTTAGTCCGATCCCCCCCCCCCCATAGGAAAGCTGCACATCCATTGGGCTATAAATATGTACGAGCCGCTCACAAAATGCTCCTGCCTTCTAACCAGCCCTGATTTATGGTTTGATTTGTTCCTTTGCAACAATGTTTTGCTCCAGTTACCTTTGCTGGCTGCTAATTTCTGATTTCCAATTCGTCGTGTTAATTGCTAGAAATTACTTTGCCCCCAGTACTCATTTTAGGCAATAAAAGTGCATAATTTGACACCCCCTTTCCCATAGCAATCCCACTTTACATGCTTTGTTATTATCAGAAGGAGGGGAACTGCTTATTTAAAATATTATCAGGGTTATTCAAAGAGAATCGAAAAGTCACCGCACGTTCGGTGACTTTTTGTTCTCTTCAATTCGGGCCGATTCGGCAATCCCATTTCGGCGACCCTACAATGTATTCAGCAAGCACCACAATGCCACCGAAATGCAGGGAAAAGCCGCCGCAAACCCGACGAAAAGTCACCGCAAAAACCCGGCGAATGCACGCCGAAAACCCGCAAAAACATCTGGATTAACCCGCCGAAGACGCCGGAAAAACCTGAGCAGGAGTTGATCACAGGCAGCGAAGCTGCCGGAAAAAACCAACACCGCAGACGAAGGCAGTGAATAAATTAGCAAAACAGTTTGCTTGAATGATTGAAAAGTGAAACGCTGTTTGCAAAGAAACTACTGAGTGAAAATGTCTGAAATTGACATATGAGGTCCAGGGAATGATAATAAAAAGGGCTGTTACAGAAAAAATAAGTAAACTTTAAAAAAAAAAATTGGACTTTTTAAAAAAAATAAAAGAAAAATGCTTAAAATATCCTAAAAAATCTATAAATAAAGAGACTTTTTACTGCAGAATTTTATAATGAACGGTTTATTAGATATTGAATTAAAACGGGAATATTTTTAACATTGAAGCCTATGGGATTCCCCTGAATAAACCTGCCGAATTAAACCACCGAATGGCAGGGCATTTTGGGAACCTTTCACTGCTGGTTTGTGTTCTCTGAATAGTCGAAGCAGTGCTTTTTCATGGGGATTCACTGCCCTCGAACAGGCACCGAACAGGCACCGTATGTGCAGGCAATTCACCAGGATTTGGAGAATTGGCTGCTCTCTGGATAGCCGAATGGCCAAGAAGGGTAACCGAACGCTGATTTTCAGCGTTCGGTTACCTTTCTCCAGCCATTCGGATCTCTTTGAATAACCCTGATATATATATATATTTATATATTTACAGTTAGGTCCATATATATTTGGACACAGGCACAATTTTAGTTTTTCCGGTATTTATCAAAATATATACAAGCTATAGTTATATAATGGATATGGGCTGAAAGTGCACACTCTCAGGTTTAGTTTTAGGGTATGGAATAATAACAGGATTTGGTCACTGTTTGGACGTGGGGAGAAAACGTTAGGTTGGAATCTAAAGTGGCAGCGACTAACGAGCGTTCCATTAAGGCTGGGGTCAGACGAGAGTCTTTTGAGAGCGGAATGAACGTCCGTGAGAGTGGATGTTCCTTCCACTCGACGCCCGTCTGGTCACCTCGCTGAGCGCAGTTAGTGCGCTCAGCGCTGCAAGGCTCGATCCCTATATGGAGGATCGCGCTTTGCAGCCCCGTCCAATACGCGTCTAGCGTTTTGACAGGGAGGCTTTCTGCACGTCCGCTTGCAACACTCGCAATTCGTGGACGTGCTACAGCGTGTGACCGGCCCCGTTGAAGCGTCACAACGCTGCGACGGACGCCAGGAGGCACGTCAGTACAGGTACACCAAGTGCGCTCGTCTGATCCCTGCATTACCCGTACAGAGATAGGTGGTAGGGGGTTCTTCTTGGAGGGAAGAATGAGGATTTTGGTTTTGGCAGGATTGAGTTTAAGGAAACGGGAAGACATCCAGCTAGAGACGGCAGAGAGTCATTCAGTGTCATGACCCAGGAGAAGAGAGTTATATAGGAGAGGTCTATTGAGTTTCATCAGCGTATAGGTGGTACTGGAATCCAAAAGGAGCTGATCAGATTTTGTTTTGTTTTTGTGAAAGGATTTTACCAGGAAGGATACATTGAGATTTCTCTCATTTTCAAGCATGTCCAGGGTGGCGAGTATGTACCGTTAGGTGTCTTGCCCAACGACACTTACTGGAGAGGTGCTCTTGTCGGGATCAAACCCATGACTCCACAGGCTCTCTCCACGCAGAGCAGTGATGTTACCTCTACTCCACCCGGCCGGTATAAGTTTGCTTAAAGAGTTACAGTTACAAGCATTTATAAAGCACCAACAAGTTCCATAGCGCTGTACAAAAGGGAGAGACAGAATAACAAATATACATACAAGTTAACACACAGAACAGTAGGAGAGAGGACCCTGCTCGAGAGCTTACAATCTGAGAGGAGAGGGGAGACACGCAAGGTGAGGGTGAATAGAGTAGAAGAAGTAACGGTGGGCATGTGGGCTGTGTGGGAAGAAGGAGCAAGAGATGAACAATGGGGGATTAGGCAGTGAGCCGATAGGCTTCTCTAAGGCTAGGGTCAGACGAAAGCATTTTTCCCCGCGAACGTGAAAAAGTGCGTCCGAACGCATTGACGTATTTTTTCACGGAATGCACAAAAACGGTCAGACGACACTCATTTTCGGTCGTGATTTTGTACGGATCGTCAATAAAACTCTTTTTGCGTCTGGACGTTATGTAGGCTGGACATTAGCAGCGTCTGACATCTACTAATCACGCAAACACGCCGCTATGCCGCAGCTGCGCACTCAGTACGCCAGTACTAGCGGTTCAGCGTTCTCAGAAAAATGCGTTCAAATTCCACTTGTGTTGCACGGCCGGACTTTTGTGCACGTTGAAAGCCTATATCACGTAGAGTTTGTTGGAGGAGCGAATGGTCGACTGTATCAAAGGCGGCTGAGAGGTCAAGAACGATCAGTAAAGAGTGGCACACGATAGATTTAGCAAGGTATTCGAGTAGATGGACCATGGACCAGCACTTCAGGGTTTATCCAGTAACAAAAAAAAAAATTGGGAGAAAAAATGACAGTGTTTACATTTCAGTTATATTAACTCCATCACGTCCTGAAGAAAGTTAATATAACTGTAATGTAACCGTAGACATTTTTTGTTAAAAAATATTGTTGTTATGGTTTTCTCTTCTGGAGAGAGTTTGGAGGGTTGGTCCAACTACTTACACACACATATATATATATATTATTCATTTTCCAAAAGACAACTTGCTCATGGTACTTTTGTACTTTTCAGTTTAAAATACACAGGGGGGGGGAGATTTTTTTTCTTTTGCTTGTTGTTAAAATCCCTCTGGGGATTTTAATGAGCAACAAAAAAAAAAAAAAACATTTGGTCCACCTCTGTCATCCAAACAAAATATCTAGAATTCACAGGTTGTAGATGATATAAAATAGGTTTATTAATTTTTAATGAATTAATTCTTCCCTGTGGATTGGGACATGTGTATGGTACAATGAAGAGGTTGTGTACAGGAGTATTGTGTTTGCAGCTTGCAGGTTTAGTTTGGTGAATAAGTTGTTACAGTTGTTAATATACCTCAATACAGAATGCACCTGTAAACATGTAACATAGTGACTACATACAGAATGCACCTGTAAACATGTTACATAGTGACTATATACAGAATGCGCCTGTAAACATGTAACATAGTGACTATATACAGAATGCACCTGTAAACATGTAACATAGTGACTACATACAGAATGCACCTGTAAACATGTAACATAGTGACTATATACAGGATGCACCTGTAAACATGTAAAATAGTGACTATATACAGAATGCACCTGTAAACATGTAACATAGTGACTATATACAGAATGCACCTGTAAACATGTAACATAGTGACTATATACAGAATGCATCTGTAAACATGTAACATAGTGACTATATACAGAATGCACCTGTAAACATGTAACATAGTGACTATATACAGAATGCACCTGTAAACATGTAACATAGTGACTATACAGTATACAGAATGCACCTGTAAACATGTAACTTGGTGAATATATACAGAATGCATCTGTAAACATGTAGCATAGTGACTATATACAGAATGCACCTGTAAACATGTAAAATAGTGACTATATACAGCATGCACCTGTAAACATGTAACATAGTGACTATATACAGCATGCACCTGTAAACATGTAACATAGTGACTATATACAGAATGCACCTGTAAACATGTAACATAGTGACTATATACAGAATGCGCCTGTAAACATGTAACATAGTGACTATATACAGAATGCACCTGTAAACATGTAACATAGTGACTATATACAGAATGCGCCTGTAAACATGTAACATGGTGAATATATACAGAATGCACCTGTAAACATGTAACATAGTGAATATATTTCCTATATATTTATTTTCTGTTAATCTGTATATTTGTGTTTTGTTTTTAATATCTTGCATTTATTACTTTGTATTTCTGTAACGACTATAACATTTCAATGATCTTGAACCCAGGACATACTTGAAAACCAGTGAAATGTCGATGTATCCTTCCTGGTAAAATCCTTTATAAATAAATAGAGTGAAGGGTATCAATGCTTTGTTTAATTCATGGCATTAGGTTAGGGCTCTGGTCTTTGTTACATTGTCAGAGTGTGTGTGTGTATGTGTTTGGGGAGCAGTGAGGGATGATGGGGTTACTGGGGGTGAGATGGTGCACTTATAACACTAGCTGCTGAGGAGGACATACTTGAAAACGAGAGAAATCTCAATGTATCCTTCCTGGTAAAATCCTTTTATAAATAAATAAATAAAATAAAATTTAGGCAACTAGTGGTCCCTCTTTTGCATGCTGCAAGTCCAGTTAGCCTCACGTGTTTTTGGCTTTGCAGGGTATGAAGCAGAGGTGGCAGATCATGTCACCCCTGACTTATGTTGGGGTGTTTCATCTTTGCTTTATTTTGCTCAGTGCTTGCTGTCACTTCATGGGTTAAGCTGTGCAGGCAGAGGATGTTTGCAGGGGTGGGAGGATCACATTTGCAGGGGCAGAAGGTGATGGGTTGACTCTTGGTGTCTTGTGATAATCTATTCTGCATCTTGTCAGCCAGTCACACACAGTGTTTATCTTTCAGCCTCCTGGGGCTGGGAGTGAATGCTTTATTTTTATTTCCCTTCTATTTGTTTGTTTTTAGATGATCAGCTCCTCCAGGAAGATGTGAAAACTCCCTCTGCTGAAAGCCTAGCTTAGCGCTCTCTGAGCTGCCTCTGGCTTCAGCTCCCCGGTGTGGCCGGCAGGGGGAGCTCGGAGGTTGTGTCTGGGCTGCTGGATGGTGATTATGGGAAGGGGAGCTGGGGATGAGATGCTGCTGACACAAGCAGTGGCTACATTTGGATCTAGGTGTGCAAATAAATAAAACACGGCTGTGCTGGTTATTATAAAATAGTGGAGGGACTGGAGTAGAAGGTTTTATCTTTGTCCAGTGTCCTCCCTTTAAATGTTACATAACATTTACTGATACTTATTTGTTTTATTCAAGTGATTCATTTATTCATTGTCAGGTCTTGAAAAAAGGGTTGCCTATATCATAAAGTGCCAGCTTCTTCCCATCACTAGCCGTCTATGCCATGCAGTGCCAGCTCCTGATCACTGGTGATCTGCCCCATGCAGTGCCAGCTCCAGATCACTAGGGATCTATTCCATGCAGTGCCAGCTTTTGATCACTGGTGATCTGCCCCATGCAGTGCCAGCTCCTGATCACCGGTGATCTATCCCATGCAGTGCCAGCTCCTGATCACTGGTGATCTACATCATGCAGTGCCAGCTCCTGATCACCGGTGATCTACCGCATGCAGTGCCAGCTCCGGATCACTGGTGATCTGCCCCATGCATTCCAGCTCCTGATCACTGGTGATCTGCCCCATGCAGTGCCAGCTCCAGATCACAAGGGATCTATCCCATGCAGTGCCAGCTCGTGATCACTAGGGATCTATTCCATGCAGTGCCAGCTTTTGATCACTGGTGATCTGCCCCATGCAGTGCCAGCTCCAGATCACTAGGGATCTACCCCATGCAGTGCCAGCTTTTGATCACTGGTGATCTATCTAAGCACTTTATAATAAGGTGTAATTGTGCTGCTTGTTGACGAATGAATTAACTCTGTTACCCATAGTTTATATAATCCTTGTTACTTTTAGTGAAATCCCCTGGGGTTGTAACATTTTATATTTTACACATTCTCTTTGCTTCTCTGGTAAACTCAATGAAAGACCCCCTCCCCTCCCCCAACTCACTGTCCAAGTTGGAGATTCACCCACGTTTAATTTATTTATTTATTTGCAAAGTATTTTACCAGGAAGGATACATTGAGATTTCTCTCGTTTTCAAGTGTGTCCTGGGTACATACTGTTACACATTAACCCTTAAAATACAAGGTCTTTAAACATTCTGTAGCTGGCTATTAAGGGTTAAGCACTGTACCCTTTACCTCACCCTTCCATACATGTTTGTGTCACAGCCCCCAGACCCTTTCCTCTCCCTGTGCTGTTAGTGTGTGGGCTCTCAGATGCCCAGGCGGTGGCACAGTAAGGGTTAAGCACTGTACCCTTTACCTCACCCTTCCATACATGATTGTGTCACAGCCCCCAGACCCTTTCCTCTCCCTGTGCTGTTAGTGTGTTGGCTCTCAGATGCCCAGGCGGTGGCACAGTAAGGGTTAAGCACTGTACCCTTTACCTCACCCTTCCATACATGATTGTGTCACAGCCCCCAGACCCTTTCCTCTCCCTGTGCTGTTAGTGTGTTGGCTCTCAGATGCCCAGGCGGTGGCACAGTAAGGGTTAAGGCAGCCTGTGCTGCTGTGAGTGACCCAGAGAGTGGTACAGATGCTGCCATTCTCTCAGTGAGTCTCACACTCCAGCCTAGTGAATAGAAACTAATAAGAAATTATCAGATCAGCCTCAGGACTCCTAATTAAACCTTCTGGCTGATTGGAAATAAAAGATGCTGAGATTGGGAGGGTAGGGGTGCTGGTGACAGGGTGAGCATTCTGCCACATATCTGTGCACCATGTGATGTCCTCTCTATGCCCCAGTTGCATGATTTTGGGGTGCAGGGTGTTCAGAACCCAGTTCTAGCCACCCTTTATGCTCCATGTAAATATTAGGCCTTTCTGGCTAATTGGGAGCCGTGCATCCTAATGGGGAGAGGGGGAGAGGGGTCTGTCAGTCACTTTCAAGCAGGAGAACATTACTGGAGTGTGAAGGAATCGTCTCTAATTCAGGAAGGCAATCGGGCAGAAAAAGCCCTCGCCATGAGCCTGCTAGTTATTAATCAGAGAGCCCCCCCTTATTCTGCTCTGCAGTTTGGGGGCTGCCCTTAACCCCTCACATCCCCCCTGCCCATGGCTGATACATCATTAAGGCACCATTAGCAGGGAATCTCCTTTTGGAGGAAATCTAAGGGGTGGGAAAATGCAGGTTTAGGGTTTTAATTACAGTTAAAGAACAATAAGAGCAGGGGGGACCAAGAAGCAGCCAAATCCCCCATTATTTATAGACTGCTGCGCCTAAACTGGAGGGTGTGAGATCTCATGTATGGGGGGACTGGGTGTCATATACACAACTGTGTATCCTTCTGTCTGAAAATGGACATTTTACAATATATAAAAGCACTGTGTGTTTGTGTCTGTATAGAGCTTTTATTTTTGTGTTTTATGTGTGTTTCTGTATATACAGTATATATATATATGTGTGTGTTTGTTCTATAAATATGTGTGCTTTTGTCTATGTACAGAATATGTTTTTGTTATATATATTATGTACGTATGTTTGTGTTATATATATGTACAGTATATGTTCTGTATAAATGTGTGTTTTATATATATGTACAGTATATATGTTTTATATATATATATATATGTACAGTATATATGTTTTATGTATATGTGCAGTATATATGTTTTCTATATATATATATATATGTACAGTATATATGTTTTATGTATATGTGCAGTATATGTTCTGTATAAATATGTGTGTTTTTTGTCCATGTAGTAAATATGGTCCTTTTAAATATGGATCTGTGTGTTTTTATTTGAAGACTATATATATATATATTCTGTATAGATTTGACATTTGGATTTGGTCCAGTTTTATATATATATTTAATATAAATATATATATATATAAATGTAGAAAACATTTGCACATCCCAGCAATTCACAGAACTATATATATTTATATATGCTTTATGTATATGTATAGTATATATGTCCTATAAGTATATGTGTGGTTAGTGTTATTTATGCATACAGTATAGTGTTTTATAGGTGTGTGTAATTTATGGAATTGATTCTATGTGTTATATATATATATATATATATATAAAATGTGTGTGCGTATATATTACAGCACTAAATGAACTATATGGTTGATTGGGATGTGTGTCCCCATGTACATATTTCAATGATAAAATACAAAAATCGCTCTATTTGTGGAATATTTCTCTTAGCCGGAAATTAATATTTTTCATTAAAATATACATATATGATCCAGAATTCTAATCATAGAACGTTTCCCACCAGGGGACTCATTAATTGGACAGATAAGAGAGTATCCAGATCTGGTCATTTAGTGACAAATCACTCAGGACACAATAAATCACCACAACGTTTCGTATCTAATGGAATAAACTATATATATATATATATATATATATATATATATATATGTATATATATATATTAGTTATATATGTAGAATAATAATATTAATGCAATGGCATATGTTTATCTAAAGATTCTTTTCGATAATATTTAAAGATTATTCTAGAGAATCTGCGTGTTTATGTGTGAATACATGTATTTATGGCATTTTGTTCCTGAATTAAGCATATGTTTGTGCTAAATGTTTATTTCCCTCGTTACCACAAAGTGTGATATTTTCCATGCACTTCTTGCAGGGATTTGGAGGAGCTCGGAATGGAATATTGATTTCAAATTCATCCAAAACACACCAGTAAATTACTGGCAAATCCCCCCCCCCCAGCTGGATTTTATTAATATTACAAGGGGAACCAGAGCAGCCCTGTGTACAGGGGGGGGGGATAAACCCCCAATATATACCCACAACCAGGACTTAATGCCTTTAATTCATAAGCATGAAGAGTACAACTATGGGTGTGTTTGTATTTAATATAGAATATATATATTTGTGGCCAATGTTTCACGCTTGAAATTTACTCAATGTATTCGCAGAGTAGATGTGTGTGTGTGGTGTATATATATATATATATATATATATTTATATATATATAACACGCTTCTACACAAAAATATATTTAGAAACATATGAGTGCACATGTAAATAGGTATGTGTATCGGTTTGTTGTGTGAATAAATGTGTGTATAAGTAATGTGTTATGTGTGTGTAAATATGTATGTCTGAAATATATTCATGTTGATCAACAATTACAGAGATGATGGTGTGTATTATATATGAGAGCATAAATTCCCCACTTGTGTGTTAATTACCAACTAATTAAAATACATGGTGTGTGTATGTGTGTGTGTGTTTATATGGATATATATATATAACATACACTGACCAGTGCACTCCACTTAATATGCTAGAAGAGAATTTAAAAACACCTAGCTGATACATTTATAATGATAGGGATTTAGTCAGTGTGTGTTTCTGTGTGTATATATATATATATATATACACACACACATATTGGATAGATAGAGCAATCTGCTCTCCCATATACTGCATTATAGGTGAATTTGTTGCTGTTGCATGTGTTGTGAGGGGGCTCTGTCACTGATGGGTTATGGGGGTCTCTGCACACAGCATTAGCAGGGGGATGTGGACCAGCTGATTGTTTCTGTGATGTTACACAGAGGTGCAAGGAATGTATCTGGGGTTTCTCTCATCATTCAGGGAGCTGCTTTTCTGACTCTCACATAATTTACATTTCACTGGTATTGCAGTGGGGATAAGGCTGGCCGCTTCATCTGCAGCTTCTTACCCCATGATTTATTAGGCTTAACTCTTTCTATAGCTTGCACCACTTATTCGATTTCTCTGCTTCTAGAGCTTCTTTCCCAAGAATTATTGCAGGTTTTTTTCTGTCTTTTTTACATCCAAGCTTTATTATTATTATTATTTTTATTAATGATTTTATTTTGTTCTATATGTCTATCCACCCCATCCCCAGCCTTTTTTTTTTCATGTATTTTGTTCTAGTGCTGCCATCCCCATGATGTCATACATAGATCTAGTTCTGGAGATTCTGTCCAAACGATTTATTCGATTTTTTGGGTTCTCCATCTCCTAGTCTCAATGATATTTTAGTTTCATATGGTCTTTGAGTCACTGTGATTGTATCAATATTAATCCAGAAATACCTGACAATAATAAATACAAAGAATTGTGTTTGTGCAGATGCAGTGCTAATAAGTGAAAGAGACTTGCTCTGGGTTCTAATGTTAATGTCATGATTAGCAATGTAACACATGATCCAGGAAAAATGTATTATTTGTTCTAGAATTACTAAATTTTTATAATTATTATACAAATATAAAAACATAACCCAACAATCAGCCACACGAAATTATATATGTATAAACATATTTAGTAATTACTCTAGAACATGCAGTGTAATTAATATTTGCGTTAATATATATATATATCATTTTTCTATCATCCAGTGAGCAGAACATTTAACATTATTTTATATTATTAATTAATGGTGCTACAGTTAATTGCTGTGATAATATTGGGGTTAGAGGAACTGTCAGTAATACATAGAATGTGTCATTGGATCACATCATGCATTGATTTGGAATGTTTGTTGACATTTCTGCAGTGATACAAAGAATAACATTACTTTATAAGGTTTAGTGACCTGCTCTGGCGATTCAAGGAGTTAATGGGGAAATGTGGGGAGTAATAGCAGCCCCCCTGGGAATCTACGGGGTATGTTGCTCATATGGATGAGGATTTTGGAGTTTATTTACAGAACGACGAGATGTAGGGAGTCTGGAGGGGGAATATTTAGACAATAATTTGGGAGAGCTGGAGATTTCTTCTAAAGTAACTTTCCCTCCATTCCCCTGCTCCCCCTAACTCCCAGTTTAGTACATATACCCCCCCCCCTCTCCTCATGCTGGGAGATGCATTTTTTAGGGTGGGAATCTCCTGGCTGAATTCTCTCTGGTCCTTTCTTCTCCCAGTTCTAGTGGAGACCTGTAAATGACTCCTCTCCCCCCTTCACATTTGGGGGCAGAGGAGGGGATGTCCTCATGGCAGAATGGGCAAGTTTTGTTGAGTGTGTTTTTTTCTCCCTCAATTGATCAGTCAGTCTTGGCTAATGTAATTATCCCCATCAATAGAAAGCTGCAGAGAGGATCATTATGGAGGTGACATTGATAAATGATCCTGGCTCAACGGTTTTCTCTCGGGCACCCAGCACTGACCCTCCCATACATCCAGGCTGGCCATTGAGACCACCATACAAGCTGCAGGACTAGCGGGGGAGCTATTAACCCTTTCTATCCTGCAGGAACTCTTACTGCATGCTGAAAACGTTGTGGGATTCATAAGGTCTGATCTAAATACATGTATTATTACAGCTTTGTTATAAAAAAAGATTCTTACTGCTCTGTCCCACTATACAGGGAGCCTTACTGCTCTGTCCCACTATACAGGGAGCCTTACTGCTCTGTCCCACTATACAGGGAGCCTTACTGCTCTGTCCCACTATACAGGGAGCCTTACTGCTCTGTCCCACTATACAGGGAGCCTTACTGCTCTGTCCCACTATACAGGGAGCCTTACTGCTCTGTCCCACTATACAGGGAGCCTTACTGCCATGTCCCACTATACAGGGAGCCTTACTGCTCTGTCCCACTATACAGGGAGCCTTACTGCTCTGTCCCACTATACAGGGAGCCTTACTGCTCTGTCCCACTATACAGGGAGCCTTACTGCTCTGTCCCACTATACAGGGAGCCTTACTGCTCTGTCCCACTATACAGGGAGCCTTACTGCTCTGTCCCACTATACAGGGAGCCTTACTGCTCTGTCCCACTATACAGGGAGCCTTACTGCTCTGTCCCACTATACAGGGAGCCTTACTGCCATGTCCCACTATACAGGGAGCCTTACTGCCATGTCCCACTATACAGGGAGCCTTACTGCTCTGTCCCACTATACAGGGAGCCTTACTGCCATGTCCCACTATACAGGGAGCCTTACTGCCATGTCCCACTATACAGGGAGCCTTACTGCTCTGTCCCACTATACAGGGAGCCTTACTGCCATGTCCCACTATACAGGGAGCCTTACTGCTCTGTCCCACTATACAGGGAGCCTTACTGCCATGTCCCACTATACAGGGAGACTTACTGCTCTGTCCCACTATACAGGGAGCCTTACTGCTCTGTCCCACTATACAGGGAGCCTTACTGCCATGTTCCACTATACAGGGAGCCTTACTGCTCTGTCCCACTATACAGGGAGCCTTACTGCCATGTCCCACTATACAGGGAGACTTACTGCTCTGTCCCACTATACAGGGAGCCTTACTGCTCTGTCCCACTATACAGGGAGCCTTACTGCTCTGTCCCACTATACAGGGAGCCTTACTGTCATGTCCCACTATACAGGGAGCCTTACTGCCATGTCCCACTATACAGGGAGCCTTACTGCTCTGTCCCACTATACAGGGAGCCTTACTGCCATGTCCCACTATACAGGGAGCCTTACTGTCATGTCCCACTATACAGGGAGCCTTACTGTCATGTCCCACTATACAGGGAGCCTTACTGTCATGTCCCACTATACAGGGAGCCTTACTGTCATGTCCCACTATACAGGGAGCCTTACTGCTCTGTCCCACTATACAGGGAGCCTTACTGCTCTGTCCCACTATACAGGGAGCCTTACTGCTCTGTCCCACTATACAGGGAGCCTTACTGCTCTGTCCCACTATACAGGGAGCCTTACTGCCATGTCCCACTATACAGGGAGCCTTACTGCTCTGTCCCACTATACAGGGAGCCTTACTGCTCTGTCCCACTATACAGGGAGACTTACTGCCATGTCCCACTATACAGGGAGACTTACTGCTCTGTCTCACTATACAGGGAGACTTACTGCTCAGTCCCACTATACAGGGAGCTTTATTGCTCTGTCCCACTATACAGGGAGCCTTACTGCCATGTCCCACTATACAGGGAGCTTTATTGCTCTGTCCCACTATATAGAGCCTTACTGCCCTGTCCCACTATACAGGGAGACTTACTGCTCTGTCCCACTATACAGGGAGCCTTACTGCTCTGTCCCACTATACAGGGAGCCTTACTGCTCTGTCCCACTATACAGGGAGCCTTACTGCTCTGTCCCACTATACAGGGAGCCTTACTGCTCTGTCCCACTATACATTGAGCCTTACTGCCATGTCCCACTATACAGGGAGCCTTACTGCTCTGTCCCACTATACAGGGAGCCTTACTGCTCTGTCCCACTATACAGGGAGCCTTACTGCCATGTCCCACTATACAGGGAGCCTTACTGCCTGTCCCACTATATACAGGGAGCCTTACTGCCATGTCCCACTATACAGGGAGCCTTACTGCTCTGTCCCACTATACAGGGAGCCTTACTGCTCTGTCCCACTATACAGGGAGCCTTACTGCCATGTCCCACTATACAGGGAGCCTTACTGCCATGTCCCACTATACAGGGAGCCTTACTGCTCTGTCCCACTATACAGGGAGCCTTACTGCTCTAGCCCACTATACAGGGAGCCTTACTGTTCATTCAATGCCACTATATAGGGAGCTTCACTCCCTTGATCACCTATTCAGAGATCGCTCCTTTTTTTTTTTAAACACTATACAGGGAGCCTCACTGTTCAATACACTATACAGGGAGCCTTATGTTCAATACACTATACAGGGAGCCTTATGTTCAATACACTATACAGGGAGCCTTATGTTCAATACACTATACAGGGAGCCTTATGTTCAATACACTATACAGGGAGCCTTATGTTCAATACACTATACAGAGAGCTTTATGTTCAATACACTATACAGGGAGCCTTATGTTCAATACACTATACAGGGAGCTTTATGTTCAATACACTATACAGGGAGCCTTATGTTCAATACACTATACAGGGAGCCTTATGTTCAATACACTATACAGGGAGCCTTATGTTCAATACACTATACAGGGAGCCTTATGTTCAATACACTATACAGGGAGCCTTATGTTCAATACACTATACAGGGAGCCTTATGTTCAATACACTATACAGAGAGCTTTATGTTCAATACACTATATAGGGAGCTTTATGTTCAATACACTATACAGGGAGCTTTATGTTCAATACACTATACAGGGAGCCTTATGTTCAATACACTATACAGGGAGCCTTATGTTCAATACACTATACAGGGAGCCTTATGTTCAATACACTATACAGGGATCGTTAATGTCTGATTATCTAAGTAGAGGGAAGAAGTTAAGTCCCCTCTCATATTCTGTCCTGTAAAAGCTGCTCTGGATCCTCTGCCTTGTGTTTCTAAGTAAACTGCCTGGAATGCAAAGACCATTAGTTAAAGAGAAATGGAATTATTCCTGGTATGTAATGCTACCTATATATCCAGGAATGGTTTCAAGGTTACAATGCTGAGAAGAAAAGAAAAAACCTTTAGACTGGAACGAATTTCCAGTAAGAAGAGGCTCATATCAACCCTTTCCATCATCTGAATATTTTATTTAAGCAAAATAAGAAATATTGAGAGCAGTAATTGATTCATAATGATTTATAAATCGATGCGTTGAGGCCAAAGGGTGTTTGTTTATTTTGCTTTTCTTGTTCTGAGGCTGCAGCTCCAGTGACTGGGACTGTGGGCTGGAGGCTGGGAAATGGGAACCAAGCAGGCTCATCCATCATCCCTGTCAGGGGAGCAGCAGGCAGGCTCCCTTCTGTTCTACACCAAAACTATTAATATTAAAATCGCCTTTCAAACACTCCACCAGCACACCCCTCATTCCAAATGCTTTCTCATTCTGAAGGACCCCAGATTTCCCAAATGGGGAGGGAGGGGGGACCCACCAGAAACACATCTAGGTGACCAGAGAACTGACCACATTAAATGCATGCCATGTCATTATTATCTATGGGTGTAGATCTGTAATATAGAAAACAAATGTGCACATCAGACACACCAATCTATACCTATATACACACACACTCAGTAAGCAGCTGCATGTATGTTAATGCACACAGTGACACAATGTGTCATTATAAAGGGGATTTATTGTAACACTGTCACACAGTTTGTGTATTTTCTCAGTCCATGTGTGTAATGTAGCTGTGCCCTCTTTGTCCTTGCAGCCCATGCCACCCCACATCACACAAGGACACGGAGTCCAGATCTGTGATTTCCTTAGGGGGTTATTCACTAAGCAGTGATCATGATGAGAAAAGCGAATTATGACTTCGAATACAGAAAGCTTTCCGGTGGCCCCATAAACTTACTGATTTTGCTCTGAATCTCCCACCATATCACTACCTTTAGGATTCCTTTATGGCTCTGCCGGTAATACTATTTTTTTGTATTTATTTGCTTTTTATAACTATTTTCGGTTAATTGTCTGTGAGTTTTCCTGCCGGTAACATCCTCCCCAGCCCTGCTTTTAAGCATTTAAATCGTAGAAAATAAGTCGGTGGGTACAGGGCATCCTTCTGCCCCCCCCTGCCAGGCTGCAGTAACCTCTTCACTGCCGGGTACAGGCTCACCCAGTGCTCTGTGATAGAGCAGTATCCTATCCTGTCCCTGCAAAGAGAAACCCCCTTCAGATTCATAATAATATCATGTTCTAAAAGTATGAAAACTTTGTAAGTACATTACATATTTTATACATCCATCTCCTACCAATATATATATGCACATATATCTATATAATCTCCTACTAGATCTTTATCCCATAGTGTTATATATATATATATACGTATCTCCAATACTGTAATATATCTCGAATTCTATATATATATCATTTTCCCTCATTATACTGTAATATATATCTCATACTAATATATATATATATGCATCTCCAATACTGTAATATATCTCTAATTCTATATATCATTTCCCCTCATATTCTACTGTAATTTTTATATATATTAGTAAGAGATATATATATATTAGTAAGAGATATATATATATATCTCCTAATATATAAAAATTACAGTAGAATATGAGGGGAAATGATATATATAGAATTAGAGATATATATTATAGTATTGGAGATATATATATTAGTATGAGATATATATATGTATCTCCAATACTGATATATATATTAGTATGAGATATATATATATATTACAGTATTGGAGATATATATATATTAGTATGAGATATATATGTGTAAGTATCTTCAATACTGTAATATCTCCTCTTGTTTTATTTATATATATTATACACATATATACACACACATTTATATATATACACGTGTATATATATATTCTACTGTAATATCTCATACTTGTATATATATATAAAAAGTTTCTCATATTGTAATATATCAAATCTCTCGTTCTATATATATATCATTCGCTTCTATATACACATATCTTCTACTGTAATGTCTTACTTTTATATTTAAAAAGTATCTCCAATACTGTAATATATCTAATATCTTATATATATATATGTAATTCTCTCCCATATAAATATATACACTCACATATCTATATATCCTCTACTGTTATATCTCACTTGTGTGTATATATATATACACACACAAGTATCTCCAATACTGTATTATATCTCGTACTAGATCTCATAAATATATATATCTAACACTGTAATATATATCATATCTCTCGTTCTTTATGTATCATTCTCTCTCTACATACACAGACATATATAAATCCATATCGATATACATATATTATTTATAGAAACGTAGAACTTCAAACTTGAAAACCAAAAGCTGAATAAGACAAATGATTTGTTTCCATGTAAGATTTTCTAAATAATTTTATATGTGCACACACAATTAAATATATAACTTACATATAAACACAACCATATTTACAGATAAACTGTCCTGACAGACCAGCTAATAATATTTTTATATACACCATCTTATTGTTTATCTCCATGTATTTAGGTAGCAGTCTATGCATCTGATCAGCAGAGACACAAACCCCATTCATTTCATTACATTTTTACATCAGTTATAAAAGTAATAAATCGCAAAGAAATTCGAGGAATTATTAAAAAGAAGAATTAGAAGAAAGTATCTGGAATTGTGTTTAGTGGAAATGTTGCAGAGTGGCAGCCCTCATCATCATCAATCTCTAAACCCAAACCTTTCATTCCCACACAATTAAATACAATTTTCCCCACAAACTCTTTCTCTGGGTTTTTCATCTTAAAAGAATGATTTTTTGTTTGTAGAGATCTCCCCCCTTTTATGATGTAAGAGGTTCTGTTATCATTGAGAGTCACACACACACACACACACAGAACCCCACCAAAAAAAAATCCAAAATGAAATATTTATTATTACCGCATTTTGTAACACTTTGTTTTAAAACATAAACTCACAGTCCTCATACAAGTATTTTAATGTAAATTTTGACAAAGCTTAAAGGTAACAGCATTTTCTCTAATGAGGAACACGTGCTGAGAAAGAAATAATCCATGGACATACAATACCAATCCCACAGCAGGTTTTTTTTGTTGTTTTTTTTTTTACTAGGAGAACATTCTTTTTTTTCAATTGAGGTAACACATAGAATATCTAACATGAAACATTAATAGAACAAACTCTGAACAAATTTTGTTACAGTATTGTCTTCCCTTCTCAAGCTTGCTCACTCCACTCACACTCACTCACTCACTCACATCCATTCATTCTCACACTCACTCTCCAATGTTTTGTTTTTCTTTACAGTTTAGTTCAGTCTGTCATTTGGTGCAAAGACCAGATTGCAGGAAGCCCCCTCCCCCTCCTCCCCTCCTTACAAAGAGGGGGTGTCCCTCTCCATGTACAGTCCCAAGGCTTCTAAACGTCCTTTGCTGTCTTGTGAAGTCTGTGCTGCTGCTGCCCCAAATTCCAAAGTGTCCAGTAGTGCTGAGGGGCAGACACCCATCACTCCCACCCAACCTCCCCAGAAAGTTTTTGTCTCTCCAGGCTGTGCTCTGTGTTCCTCTGTACTGGTCCAATCAAAAGTGATCATGTTAGGTGGCTTTTCAGAAGGAGAAGGGGGGGGGGACCAGATTGAGAGAAAAAAAAAAAGTCAGCCATTCTTTTGGGAACAACACACATAGTGTGGAAAAAACAAATATCTTTTTTTTGCCTCTTCTAAAACTATTTAAATCAACAGAAATGTACAAGTTAACTTAGTTCCTATATTTCATCCTACAGTAGTATATCTCTCAGTCTTTCTGCTTTCCAGAGGGGACTTGTAATATTTTCTGTGGGCATTTCTTTTAGCCCAAGTCTTCACATTTGTGTATTGTCTTATTTCATTGGTCCTTTGTTGATGGAAAAAAAAAAAAAAAAGACAAAAATGAGCACGGATTAAAAATAAAAAAAAAGAATAAAAAAAAAAAAATCACAGCTGTCTGGAATTTCACTTTTAAAACTGGTCAGAGTTCAGAAGTCTTAAAATACTCTTTTTTTTATTCCTTGAGTTCCTTCTACTGTTAGGTTTGTGTCAAGGAAACAATTCCCAAGCATTGGGACAGATCAATCAGGTGTGTGCAGGTATTGTCATCTTTGGGAGAGCATCCTCCAGGTGGCTCATGATGATGTGTCTTGGCAGTTGGAGGGTGGTGGTGGTGGTGGTGGTCCATGTCACAAAGAGAGCATGATGACAATGTGGGAGAATGGTGAGCTGGTTGTACAAAATGATTCCCATAGGACCACCCTGAGAAAGACTGGCAAGTCCTGCAGACCTGTAATAATAATAAAAGAAAAAACATCACTGATGTGGAAAAGAAGTTATATATATATATATATCACACACACTTAGGCTGGTGTCAGACGAGCGTAGTGTTCACGTCCGTGATTGCGCCTAAAAGTACGTCCGTGATAGCATGAAAGAAAGTCCATTGGAGCCTGACACATGAAGTACGTCCGCACTGAACTGCGGACGCACAACGGCCGCGGCAAACGGACGCAGGTTAGGCAAGAACGTAATACTGCTAGAACGGACGTGCGGAGTGCGCTGCGTCCACAACGTCTGCATAGCTTTGTGTGTGAGTGATGGAGCATGGTCAGACGGACTGCATTTATACGTCCAGCATTTTTGACGGACAGAATGTTTTTTCATTGTAATTTATTTTTCCCTCCTACATCCGTCAAAAATAACTTCAGTGAAAAAACGGACTGTGTGACCACTACTGCGTCATCCGTACTGACGATGTCCGTACTGCACGGACGTACAGCCCGTAGAAATCACGCTCGTCTGACCCCAGCCTTAAGATATTGTAGAGGGCAAGTAGTTCTCTGAATCTCTGGGATGTGTAAAGGTCTTCTACAATTCTAAACTTTATTCCATATACACAAACAATAGATTTCTATTTTCTGTGTTGAAAAATAGTCTTCAAAGTATGATTTAAACGTAGAATCAGAATATTTCACATTTTAAAACACTAAACATTCTGGGCAATATTCCAAAGTTGGTGCTAACTTAACCAGAGCTGTTGTAAACTTCCCAGAGTCCATGGAGTTAAGTTTACAACAGCTCTGGTTAATTTAGCACCAGTTTTGGAATATCGCCCAATGATTTTAGAATTCCTGTAGAGTTTAATGGATTTAAAAACAAGCTTTCTGTCATGGGATTTACAAACTCACAATAAAGTCTGCATGTTTTAAAGTTCACATTGATAAAGCAAAAGTGTAGCGTGGGACACTCCGATTTTTTATGAATTTTATTTGGCTATTTAGTTCTCAACAAGTGTGTTTAGTGAATAAGCCCCTATGTATTTAATTTGTAAGAAATTGCTGCAATGTGTATTCCGTGACTCCCTAAACACGAGTTCCATAAGGACAGTGGCGTGAAAATCTAATGTAGATATTTTATGAATTTATGTGACATTTAAAGGGAGGAATTCTTAATAATAATAAGAGGCCTAAATATGTCTGGAAAGAGATGCAATGGGACAAAATAGATCTGAAAGCTCTTTTCATGGAGATATATATATATGTATCTACAAGGGTTGTGGCGGAGGACAAAAAGTGAGCTAGAAAGCCTCCACAATATATGTCGTAGGAGTGGCTTTGACCAGTTGCATAAACCTTATCTCTGTAGAAAGCCACAGTGTGGCATAGCATTGATTTTAGGGCTCTGTGTAATAACAGACCCAGGATGCATAAAAGTGAGACAGATGTCATTCGCATATCCTACCCAGAATTCCTTGCTGCATATGGGGAATGTGGCACAGGAGCTCTGGGATGCAATTCTTCCAATTGCTGCGATGTGCAAGTGGCTTCTGCAATATATATATATATATACATACACACACACTGATCATCTTGCTGTTACCACATGTATGTATGTGATGCAGGACATGCTAATATAGCTTGGAAAGCTCCGCTATAATATTTCTGAAAGGACAGAAGCCCTTCCATCACCCTTGGGTATTATATGGGTCAGCAGGGAAGAGTGTATACATATAATTATATATATTTTTTATTAGAAATACATGAACGTTATCTCTTTGTATTTTTTTTAACACCTAAGATATGAGGGGGGGGGGGAAGCACTAAACAGGTTTATGTGTATTTAAATAGGAACATCAGCCCTGAGCTCATTCATCAACATTTGAAACTGAGTGTATATACATACATACACACTAAATAATACAGTATATTGTCATGTACAATATAAAATATATATTTGTGTGTGTATGTGTATATATATATATATACACATACATACATACACACACAAATATATATTTTATATTGTACATGACAATATACTGTATTATTTAGTGTGTATGTGTATATATATATATATATATATATATGAGTGAAAAATTCCTAAAATGGCTAACACTTCTCTGAATAATAAATACTCCATAGTGAAAAATTGCCCAGGTGCCAATGTCCAAATTAAATTGTAAACTGTACGCACTCAGGGACTCAAAATCCAAAACAAAACACCAAACCCAACTTTACAGGGTCTTTTCACAAAGCACCAAAATTGCACGCAATTTCAGTGATTCCATTTCACCAAAAATACAGTGAATTTACCATTTAGCAAATGGTCACCGTATTTTGCTGAAATTGGAGTCGCCGAGGCAGTTATCGGATGTTGGTGTAAACCGCCGCATTAGCATCAGCGAATTCCACCGAACTGAAGAGAAAAAAAAAAAGTCTCCTCCTAGTAGGTGTATAAATCAGTAAAAAAAGTATTATAAAAAAATAATAAAAAAGGACTGTTATAGAAAATAAAAAAACCTTAAAAAAATAAATACGAAAAGTAAAAAGTGATTTTATTTTGCAAAATAAAAAGTGATTTTGTAAAAATCAAAAAGAATAGATGGTCTTTAAAAAGAATTAAAGGGGTTATTCAAAGAGCCAAATTTGCAACAGAATTGCACCGGTGAATTTCTCCATACAGGGCAATTCGGCTATTCAGAAAGCTGGCTATTTGCAAAATTTTTGATTCATAATTTTTTTTTTTTTTTCACAAATGGCGTTTTTTTTCTGTAACAGACCTTTTATTGTTATTCATAGAACCTCATTATTTTAATGCATTATTTTTTTAAAACACCTTTTAAAAGTTGCTTTTTTTATATACTCCTGTTTGGCAGCTGGTCGACTTTTTTTCGTGACGTTCAGCGGCTGATCAGTGGCGTCCGGCGGATCGTCGGCTGCGTTCGGCGGTTTATCAAAAGCGGTCGGCGGTGTTCTGCGGTCTATCGGATGCGTTCGGCAATTTTTCCGCGGTGTTCTGTGGTCTATTAGATGCATTCGGTGATTTTTCAGCGGTCTATTGGACGCATTTGCCGATTTTTCGTCGTGTTCCGCAGTCTATCACATGCATTCGGTGATTTTTCAGCAGTTTATCGGATGTGTTCGGCGGATCCGTTCGGCACACTTCAGGGATCCTTGCAGTGAATGCTGCATTTACTGAAGGGTTTGGTGAATTGAGCTCCCCGAAGTGCTCTGAACGAAAGAGCACTAAAATTTCAGTGCCCTTTGAATATATATATACATACATACATACATACATGGGTTGTGGTGGAGGACAAAAAATAAGATAAAAAGCCTCGACGCAATAACCAATAAAGTTTATTATTGCAGAAGCCATTTACACATCACAACAATGCAGTTCTTTGAAATGCTGTGATGTGCAAGTGGCTTCTGCAATAATAAACCATATATATATATATATAATTTACAAATGAAACCCATGGGATTTGCTCGTTTATTTCTGTCGAAATGGAACACCGAAAATCACGGGAGGAACAGAATTTCAGTGCAATTCGGCATTCTGTGAATAGAAGATACGATAGTCTTCTATGGGACAATTTCAGTGCCGCCGAATTGCTGCGAACGGAACCATATTTTGCTGTCAATTCACTTGTATTTGACGAACAGACAAATTGCACCGAATGGTTAAATTCACCGATGCAATTCGGAGGTTAGTGAATAATCCCTTATGTTATGTCCTGTGATAAATGTTTGCTACCTCAGGAATCTTTGTATCTTTGTTTTCATGTGTCACACATGACTAGTTGATAAATATTTACAGTAACGGATTCTCCAGTGAAATTTGCCAGTTTTTAGCCTGTTCTTCAGGCCATTGTGATGTCATCGAGCGCTAGTAATAATTTTCAATCTGCGCTCCTAGTCCCTTCTCGTCAGGTGGTATTACTTTTTGTATATATTTCTGATATTTACCTTTTTGTATGTATCGGGTTAGAGGTCACACGTGTGATAATATAGATCGATTTTATTTTGTGGTTAATAAAGTTATTTTTCTTTATTTTAACCTCCACTTTTGCCTTCGCCCGCTGGATGGGTATTATTGTGTTTTGATTCCCACCGCTTCCTCCTCATTAAAAATGACACACACCAATGTTAAACAATCACTTCATAACTAATCACTGCTGAATCGTCTCCTGCCGCTGTTTGGATTTCTGTCTCTGTATCAATGATGTTTATCGTGTTTTCTCCATCGGTGTTTAGTAAATAACCCCCTTTTATTTATGTTTAATAATTCTATCTTTCGTGTATTTGTATCAATTTACTATTAATATCCACCCGGTCACACATCGCATTCCGGTGGTAGAGTACTAACCACATACCACTTGTGCCACTGTCGCACATTTTGCACAATGTTCTAAAGATGGAGTCCATGTAGCCCCGTGCTCAATGTCATTGCGCAGTTCTTTTCACAACGCAGCTCATGTGCTCCCCTATCTCCCTGATTTACTGCCCTGACAGACGGCCATGCAAATTGATCTTCATTTAACCTTCAATACCTGCAGCGGTAAAGGTCACTTGAGTATTTTTTTCCTTCTGTGCTCTGTAAAGTGGAAAACCAAGGACACGGCAGCCGGGAGATTTTGCACCGATTTAATTAAAATAAAATAAAAAATTATTATATATATATATATATATTTTTTTTTTTATAACTCTAGCACCAAATTTGTCTGAACACAATATGCCAGGCTTGGATCGTTGGCCCTGTGTTTGTTCTAGCCCGGCAGCCCCACTCAATGGATGATGATAATTAAGTACCAAATATACCATATTGTGTGGCTGCATAATCAAATCAAGAGAGGATAATATTCCTCTGTATTAAGCTATTAATGTAATTGGTCATGAAGCATAAAATATGTTATGTAATTAAATAGGCTAGAAATTATATGGCCTATATTAAGAATTATCCAAGCTGAGAAAATGTTTTCTCTATGGCCGTTATAGGGAACATTGCTTTCTGGTTCCTGGCCACATTTGTAAGACGACGAGAGAGCTGGGAAAATTGGCTCCATCAGTGGATGTCACGGAAGCCCCGAGAGAGCGGCTATGAAATGCTGGTCTCTATTTACATATACAGTATGATTTAATCAAGGTAAGTCTTCCTATATTTGGCCTCATTAAACAAAGAAGTTTCAAATGTTAGATGCAATTCTGTCCACTCCATTGCCTTCAGCCGAGGAGATGGATCTGGCAGACGGATTTTCTTTTTTCATTATTTTTTTTCCCTATTATACGTCAAAACGCATGAAGCTTTAATGTGTAATGGCTTTTTCTTAATCTATACACATATATATAGTTTATTTTATTTTCTTTATAAGGCTCACAGTGAAAATATTTTATTAGATCAATTTTTTAAATAGATATGACTCCGAATTGAGCCCCGAACTCTCCCCCGTCACCGTATACATATAGCAGATCTATTCCCTGGTGCAAATCCCAGGACAAATACAAACAAACTTGAAAAAGGAGCACAGGAGGTTCTTTAATGCAGCGTAAAACGAAAAAAACCAACTGAACCGAAATGATCCGAATAACCAAAATGATCCAAATGCTAAAATGACCCGAATCATCAAATCGACCCGATTTATCGAATCGACCCGAAATTTCGAATCATCTGAAATATCGAATCGAATGACTGGAAATTTTCGAATCGATCCGAAATTTCGTGTGGTCGATATTTCAGATTCGAGATGCCCTCGGAAGCACGAAAATGGTAAATTTCGTCTGAAAATCGATTTCGGTATGAAACGAATTGCACATCCCTAGTTCTTATTGAAATGTAACTGAACAAACTCATTCATTCCATGTTGGAAGCAGATACAATGTATCACAGAAAGATTGACATTTCAGTCTACCAGGAGTTTTGTCAATAGATAGATATATGAATAGTAAAAATATTTATTATTGTGTATAGAATTTTTTTATCTTATATATACACTGTATATTCCTCGTATGGAGTCGGAGGATATCAGCTCTGTAAAATACTCATTCTGTACTGAGGATGTACAGAATTTTCTTGTGCGCGTGAAGACAAACAGGGATATTCAGAGAAAGGTGAAACTCTGGAGAACAATAAAAATAGGTTAAAATATCCAAACCAGAAAAATTCTCCCATTTATCTCACTTTCCAAATTGGCTATTTTAACCTAGAATTCCCCCCCCTTTTTTTTTTTTTTATATATAGGATTTTACCAGGAAGGATACATTGAGATTTCTCTCGTTTTCAAGTATGTCCTGGGTGGCAATTATGTACCGTTAGGTGTCTTGCCCAAAGACACTTACTGGAGAGGTGCTCTTGCCGGGGTTCAAGCCCGTGTCTCCACAGTCATAGAGCAGTGTTACCTCTATTCCACCCAGCTGGTCCAAAAGTTCTCCAGAGTTTCACCTTTCTCTGAATAACCCTGATAGTTTGTTTGCTATAAAAAAGGAGTAACAGTATACAGAATGGATGGGATGAGGGAGCAAAAAGAACAACATAGGATCAATACAGGTTCCGATGTACACGACCAACACAAAGCACAGTTAGGAATGTACATTACCTCTTACACGTGGAGTTAAATGGGTATCTGGATATGGCTTCCATTATTCGAGTCCTTTAGAAGGGCGCCCTCTAGGACTCCCCATACAACAGCCTGCTCTAGTCTCCATGTGCATTTAATTTTACAAGAAGGGATTTAATGCCTTGAGATACATGTCACCTCCTGTAAGAACGGCGAGGTACGTTCTGACATCGACAGGGCGATGGCCTCAGGTGCATACTAAATAACGTGTTAAACGGATATGCAGACAGACACAAGCGTGTCCCCGGGGGGGCCTGACAAGATGTGGCGCAAGTCAGATCAGAGCTGCAGCTGGGATGTCGATAGGTGGATTTTGCTCCTGTCGTTTCTATCACTGGGATAAAGTGAGGAGCATACTTTTTCATTAAAGTGTCATCGGCACAAAGTGAGCTGTGTCATTCTGAATAATTGAGGCCATAGATTTGCTTGTTTTGTTATTGCTTAATTGTTCTGTTAATAGCGTCCGTGGGGCAGAGGTTACATCACGATGTTGCGATGTAGACGGGTGTGATAGATCTTGTGTGGATCAAGGTTGTCCAACCTAAGGTGGTAGTTCAGCCAAACAGCTAATAGATGCTCACTATTTGATAAATTGTACATGAGCTGTTACTGATCAATGGCTATATTCTGTATGGCGTCTCCATATCTGGGAGGCGCTCATAGATACTGGCAGTGGCGCAGTACACTGCCGCTTGTGTCCACTCCTGGAGTCCATAGGACTTCATGGAGAGAACCTCGACTTTGCACAAGATCTGCATGAGTTTGCATTTGAGGAGTTGCGCCAGAGCTGCAGAAAGGCATTGGGAAGTAATTGTTCCTAGTTTCCTGCTGCATTTGACCAGAGTAAGCTGAGGATCGCACCGCTCCCCAATACCAGTATACTTTGCAGAATACCAGATAAGCGTCGAGACGTACAAGCTGTTCTTGCACTGAGCCAACTTACCAACTCCTATGCAAAGTAAAGGATCCCTTAAAAAGACACTCTACTCATCCTGACCACTTTATCTTTTTAACGTGATAAGGATGTGAGGAGAGCTCTCTTTCTTCCCCAATTGGGTGAAAACGCTGGGTGAAGTGGAGGAGTTTCCTTCACCCAACCCAGTGTGACCAGCAGCTGAGGATTTTGAACTTCCCGGCAGCCGGTCACCAGTGACATCAGAGCAGAGACCATGCTGACGTCACCCTTTCTGAGACTGCCTGCGGTAGTGATGGGTCTCAGAAAGGTAGCAGATGGTTTGGATCGGTATATGCACTCAGCTCTGATCCATCGTTCCTCACAAGTGCTACAGAACTTGCATACTTACAGTGCACAATGTCCCCAAACCTTACCATTGAAAAGTAAGTATATTCAGTCTTAATGTTACCCAAGTGGTTTTACACTTGTAGCAGATTTGGCCTCCCCAAACATTGTAACAGAGGTGTATTGTTTGCGTCCAATGTGTAGGTTTTGGTGGACTTATTTATAGGTGGTGCCATGAGGTTTTACTTACTTCTTCTCGTTTGTGATTGTTCTGCAAGATGATGGTTACATATAGTGCCACTGTCCATCCATGCCCATGTTCATTCCCATTCCACTCATAGGACCTTTGGAGGGGGACAAAAAGGAAAGTAAGTAAAGCACGAGAATGTATTCACCATGTGATGTAACGGATCCTCAAATCCTAAGGGTTAGAAAGATTCCTGTCCTAATTATAATTTAACCTGGGATTTGAATGTACGCTTCAAGAGAGATTAGATTTGATTTAGAAATCGGGAAATTACTCGAGAAAAATGAGAAAACATTTGCAATCGGTTCTCCCATAAATGCGAATAAGTATTATTACTTTATGAATTAATTTACCATAACAGTTGCTCCTCGGCAGTTGTGTTGAATGGCCAAGTTTGTTCACCATTTTGAACCATTAAAGCAACAACTCTGAGGTTGATTAGAGCAGGATGGCCCTTCAGACGTTTTGGAATTATGTTTCCCATGAGTCTTCACCAACATAATGACTGGCCAAGCATCATGGTGTAGATGTAGCTCCAAAACATCTGGAGGGCTAAGGTTGCTGACCGCTGGATTACAGCTTGCTTAAACTATAACAACCTCTGGTTTGTTGGGCAGACTTTGATGGCAGCTAAAGGTTGAGGACCCCTTATCCGGAATTCTAAGATCCAGAAGACTCCGAAAACTGGAATTTTCAGAGCCTTCTGGATTTTAGTAATGCTAGATTAGGGACTCTCTGGACAGGTGAGGCTACTCAGGCACTCCGCAACCTAAACACTGCAACAGAGCGCGGCACATGTTGGGAGCCTCTGGGCGACATGCTGCTCGGAGTCACGCCGGCTCTGAGCACCGTGTACGAGAAGAAACCTTGCACAGTACTCCCACCTTGTGTACACGCTTTTGTGTGCAGCAGGAAAGGGATAGCAGCTCTCCTGCATCAATCTCCTTACATGGGATTCTCCTGGCTTCTGAAACCCGGAAGAGCCCAAAATCTGGAATGCTTGAAGTCCTGAGCATACAGGATATGGACTGGTCAACCTGTACTAACGTCTGGGTTGACCTACAGCTGATTAGATATAGCATTTTTAGGTTATCCTTTGCTAAGTGCCTGTTAGAATATACATCACTAAGCTACCACATACATTTTCTAAGAACTAAATGTTTGTATCTTAGTTCTTCGTTGGTTGAATCCAAAGAACAATTAATACTTTGTTTAATCCAAGCCTATCAGACAACAAATCTGTGGATCTTCAGAAAAGGAATGGCTAATACCATGTTTGATTTGCATATGCTGTTTTGGTTGGGCTAGTTTTTGCGACTGGTATGATTGGAGATTTTTTTGCTATAGCTCAGGGGCTGTGGACCTAGATATCAGCTACGTAACACTGACCCGACTCCTCAGGATTACAACCTAGATGTATTTTATAGATCCTCTTTTCAAACATACAGGTTGATCGTAATTGAAGGTTACACCACCCATTGTATTAGCTCGCAACGTCTATGACTGAGAAGGACTGAGGGTTTACCTGCAGGCCGGATTCCCATGTGTTGCTGACCATCCAGCACAAAGCTCCCCATAGGCTGACCCTCTGGACTATATGCTGCTCCTTGGCTCACTGAAGGATCAAGAAGAAAACCTGATTGTGGTCAAACGTGGACACAGAGAGGGAAAAAAAAAGGAGAGAAGACATACCGGAAAATCAGCAAAAAAGTTCCAGTGTCAAGACTGAAACACACACGTAAAACCCACTAGACATGAGATCTAGAGACAAACTGGGGAGCAGGGGACCGACTGACGACTAGGCTTTGAATTTCAAAGTCTACGTGCAGACAGTAACCTCTGGACTTCAAGTCAGGTGCAGTAGTGTTGGTTATTTAGAATTTGAGGACACATCTCATCATTCATTATGTATACCGACTAATTAACAAGCAGGGCTTTTACTTCCAATCTTAATTCAAGGTTTCTGGTGGTTGTGGAATGATATCCACCACCTGACATCCATAAAAGAAGCAGGTAAAAATCCAGTCATATATCTTTACATGAAACCTGTCAGTCCTAACGCTTTGGTTGTTGTTCTTCGTCACTGCACGGGTTATAGACAAAGAAGCAGCAGGCAACATACGGAGGGAATACATTTAGGGCACTATTCCTTAGTGAACGCCAACGGTAGCGTTCGGATGAGTAGGTGTTAACCCCAGGATAAGTGACTTTATCCCCCCCCCATATTACCTTCCTGACCCTAAACACTTAAGAAATCCGTGCACAGGTGATTGCCCTAGCTTCCGCAAGTTTTCAGTACTTTGCGCAGCCTATACTTATAGTGAGGAAAAAGGGGGGTTTGTGAGGGTCCTCAGAACAAGCAACGGCACTAGTGGACTGCTCTACGGTGGGGCCCGCTCAGGTCTCACATGGCTTTAGCTCGATTGTGCCATTACGGGGACAACTGCTCCATATGCAAATCAGTCTGCTCTCACCCAGAAAGGGTGGCCAGTACTGAATGCCAAGGACGTCATCCCTGCACGAGAGGTGCAGCAACCCCCGACGATCGTTTCGGTCTTGTTAGGCCTCATCAGGAGGGTATAGCTGACACCCCTCTAGGCACTTCAAGCAAGGTGTCCACGTCTGGAATGACCCTGTATACTTGTAGTGAGGAAAAAGGGGGGTACGATTGTCGGGGGTTGCTGCATCTCTCGTGCAGGGATGACGTCCTTGGCAATCAGTACTGACCGCCCTTTCTGGGTGATTGTGTCTGATTTGCATATGGAGCAGTTGTCCCTGTAATGGCACAATCGAGCTAAAGCCTTGTGATACCTGAGCGGGCCCCACCGTAGAGCAGGCCACTAGTGCCGTTGTTCGGTCTCAGGATCCTCACAAACCCCTTTTTGCATCCTATACTTAGCATGGAGAGCACAATCATTAATTAGCATTTTGATAAGTAAGGTATTACAGAGTGCAAGCGCTAATTACTGCAGGGAAGCAGAAGCCAGCATTTTAGCAACACCTAAAAGCCGGTGCTAAGGGATTCCGCTTTTGCAAAATCATTTAGCACCCCCTAAACCCCCCCAATAAATCCGATACTCACCTCTCATGCCACAGAGGGAACGGTGGCTCCATCCGCTGCATCTTCTCCCCGGGAGCAGAGTGAGACTGGAAACAAATAGTCTCCCAGTCTCCCTGCGTGTGATCTCACGAGAGTGCGCGAGGCTTGCGGCCAGGAAGCGCAACCCTCCATGGAGTCCTATGGAATACAGGAGGTGATACTCGCGTCGTCACGGAAGCGCTAAGGCAAGTATCACTGCGGTCAGCTCTGCATCGCGGGGCGAGGCGATGAGACAACACCTGCCCCGGAATACGACGCCGAAATGGGGACGCTACGGGGAAACCTGCAAGCTGAGTTTGATTTGTGCCATTACATGTGATTAGCAGCGGATTCCCAGACAGGTTTCCGCCGCCTCTCTTATATTTACCCCACACAGGTTCCCATCTGATCGACTACGGAGGGTGGAGAGCAGGCGGTGATTGAATGTGTACAATGGGAAGCAATTCCTTTGCTGCCAGGAACTTTAACCCAGCAGTATGTAGGGATCTAACAAGTCATTTAACCCTTCAGTAGGTGGAAGCACCTGCTGTAGCAGAAGGGTTAAACTGCTTCCTACGGGCCCAGTAGTACTTTGCGCCAATTAGTGGTTTATGGGGAGGAGGGGATGCAATTGTACTAAGAGCATGCTGGAAATCTCCAATTAGCACCAATTAGCTGCTCCCTATGGTGGGATGCTGGGATTTAAAGGGGGCGAGATTGCCCCCACTTCTTGTCCCTACTGTCTCTCCCAGAATGTCTTGCTGAGGCATTTTATTTACTGCCCATTGAGCCCTTCTCTGTTTCATAAACCTCTGGATTTTGGGAAAAAGTTTCTCTAACAGCCCGCAGACACTTAAGCCACTGGGTCCACGTGTGAGAAAGGAACCCGGCACCTCACCTGCTCGATTCGACTGGTCGATCATGGGCTGGACTATCCGTCTCCTGGCATTGATGAACCTGAAAGACACGGAAAGATGAATTGTGGTTATTATGAGCCACGTTCCCGCACGGATGACAAGATAATGAAATGTAAACTCTACCGGCCTTCATTAATACAGAGCCTTTACTAACAAGCCCCCCCCCTCTTAACGTTCCTCAATCTGTACGTGTCCTGCATGTCTTATGTATTTGGAGCATCTTGTGGGGCATAATAACACAGACATTTCATTTTTTTTTAAATCAGAAATATAAATACATAAGAAACTATGATTTTATGGTTTAAATAATCATGGACTTAAAATATGCAATGTCTGCTACGAAGAGGTGAACACCAAGGACTCGCGACGCATTCCCCCCCCCCCAGTGACTCTACATCCAACCTTTTCGTGTCGTCTCGGAGGAAATTACACTGCCCCTAGGTCATAAGGACGCACTTGTATGCACAGCGAAATGTATGTCAAGTCCATGTTTGTTTTGACACTCTAGAGATGAGGTCACCCTGGAGGAGCTGATACTGGAGGAGCTCTCCATGACATCATAGGGAGTAAAACCGAGCCTTAAGTGCCTCGACCCCGATGCTGTTAATAAGATAAAAGCCTCTGCTCGAGATTGAATTTTACCAATAAAGCCGCTCATAACAGTCTACCGCCACCCGTCTGCAAATCATGTAAACAACGGGACATCCAAAGAGCCCCAAAACATGTCCATGTAGTTACCGTTACCGCGCGTTATTCCGCATGAACACCCAAGCCACATAACATATTCACATATGAAGTCCCGAACTGAACTCATCCTAAAATACTAGATTTTATTAAAAATAAAACAATTCTGACATTACGTGCCTTTTTTTTTAAACCTTTTTTGCAATTTTCGTAAAAAATAAATAAGTCCATGAAGCAGTCCAGAAGTCCGCATCCCTCACATCTCACAGCAAAGTCTCTCTCCCCTCCCATTCGGCCTTAAATGAGGTCCAGGCTTCTTTTTTTTTTTCTTCTTCTTCACATGGCTTCCCTGGGTCAGCAGAGACATCCATTAAGCTGTCTCAAGTTTTATTGCCATCTTTATAGAGGCAGGAGAATGAACCCCCCCCCACACCTCTTACCCAGTACTAAGCACCTCCTGCTGACCCAAACTTTAAAGCCAGGGGGTCACACACAGGTCAGTGCCAAATTATGTTGACCTGTGATGCCACATGGGAGCCGCCGAGCTCCAGTTGATAGAACGTTGGCACAACATGCTGGCACGAAACTATATAAACGTGGGCAGAGGTAGATACTAAAGCACGCACAGAATAGAAACATGGTTTTGGTGAGAACGCTAAACTCAAGAGCAAGACCATACCAAACCCAATCATCACGAAGCCTACACACAACAACTGTATAGGTATTTATAAACAATATGGCGGCCATTACTCCATGTCCGGATCACTATTTGGTGTTTTCAAGAACAAATGACACAAATTATACACAGTGACATTAAAGAGGTTATTCAGAGAACACCAACTTGGCCAAACCGTGAATTTTCCCCTTACGGTGCAATTTTGTGGCCATTCGGTTATTCAAAAAGCTGGTGACTCGCCAAATATTGGCGAATTTCCAGCGAAATACGGTGACCTTCATAGAGAATCCCCATAGAGAAGTAATGCTTAATCTATTCAGAGAACACCGAACAGCAGCAAAATGTCAGTGAAATGCCCTGAAATTCAGTGCTTTCATTCGACAGGTTTAATCAGGCGAATCCCATAGATTTCAATGTAAAAAAAAATCCCCATGTTTCTCAAATATTTATTCAACCGTTTATTCTTTTCACTTGCAGCAAAAAGTCTATTTTTTAGGCATTTTTCAGCGAAATCTTTAATTCAGATTTTTTTAACGTGGCGTTTTCTATTTTATTCTGCAGCAGACCTTTTTTTATTGCTATTCATAGGACCTTCTATATTATTTGCAGGCATTTTCATGCACTAGTTTTTTTAAAACGCATTTTAAAAGATGCGGGTGTTTATTTATCCCTGTTCGGCGGCATGTCGGCTTTTTCCAGCTAATGGTCGGCTTTTTCCGGCGGATAGTCTGCATTTTTTGGCATGTTTCTGGCTGCGCTTGGCTGTTTCGAGTCTAATCGGTGTTTTTTCCCGATCGATTCGGCGGTTTTGGGATGTGTTCGGTGGGTTAATTCACCGGACTTCGGGGATCCTGCAGTGAAGGCTGACTTGTCGTGACATTTTGGCGCCCCCTGAATAACCCCTTCAATAACTCCAAATTAACTTCTCATTGACTGCTCCCAACTTCTCAATCGGTCCAAAAAAATCTGGACGTCAAAACTGCCACAGTGTCAAGGTTCAGAAACCACTGTATCCTTGCAGTAATGGATATAGCAAGGCTGTTTGCATTTGGATTACATTTACCAGCCCAAAACAACAACGATCTAAGGGGATCTTTATCCTACATAAATCTAGGAGCTATCCAAGGTTAAAAATCGGATTTTTGCAGGCAGTAAGAACTTGTCAGGTGTCCCATTGATGCATGTTTAGCACTAAACGTATCACTTATATAAGACCATATCAGTATGATTTTCTGTATATTAGGCCATCAAAAAATCCTGCACAATTACCAGTCATCTAAAAGGATGGCTCCTGGTGTAATGGCGTAGATCAGTAGCTCTAAAGGAAACAGAATGGTGAATACTAGTCATGAAAAAGCAGAAAAACAAAGGAAAAATTAGGTCTAAGCGCTTGTAATGTGAATTTGGATGGAGTTAAATCATGGGATTGGAATCCACTGGCTTAAAGACTTAAAGACCCAAATAATCCGATTTTCAGAGTATATACATATATATTATTCATCAGAAGTGGAGAAACACAGGGTATGGATCATAGCATTCCCAAACACTGACCAGGACTGTGAATGAAGTCCATGAAGCCGGTTCAAAATTTAAACAAAAAGGGGTCTATTGCATACGTAGGGAGCAAAGATGACAGATTCTCGGCCTCTTGATAGTGAAGGGTTAAAGGTCTCCATGGCACAGCATAAACGTGGACTCAAGGGGCTGGAATGCCCCATTTCTGTTTACCAAAAGGAGTGTGAGGGGCGCATGGCGTGTATTCTTTATACAGACATGTGTTTAGCATTAGGCACAGAGGGGCTTTTCCTCCACCCCCTCCTAAAAGCAGGTAGTATTGGAATGGTCCCCCTATTTGACAAGGACATGCAGAGCCATAAGTCACTGGGCCGTTAAGGCTGGATTTAATTTAGATGGTAATCCCAGAATGAGTGCCTGCAATTTTTCATGTTACCTTAACTGGTAATTGTTGCCATTAATCCTCCGTGTTTCGAGTTAAACAAATAAAAGGTACCAGCGTAAAGCAGACCCCCTTAGACCTGTTCGGCCGCACAAACCTACGGATTACAAACATGGCAGCTCTTCTTAAGGAAAGCCCTGAAACGCTACTGTATATCTGGATCTCAATACTTTGCCCCCGGATCCCACGCGTTGGAGTTAAATGTAACATTGTGCACTTGGGAAATAGGGATTTGGAATTCATGATATATTAAAGCCAACAAATACAAGGCTATGATGCACATTGTGATTATTTTACTAGAAGAAGACATTTTTACAATGGTGTGATGGTGAGATTAGGGACTGCCCTTATAAAAGACGTGGTTCCCTCTGAGAGGTCAGTCTTGGTCCTGGGTGCAGCATGAAAGTTAGCGCAATCCTGACCACAGGGGGAAAGTATATTTGATTTACTCTTCGTTGATTGGTAAGCGGCTTAGCCGCCCATTACTTCAGACAGGAACTCTGTTTATTTAGCCTCCACATAAAGGTGTTTGTTTTATATTTGTTTAGTTTCTGTTCATAATGTACCCTGCAAATTCCATGGCTGCACAATAAAAGCAGAAGCACCGATCCCCACGTCCAGTGGCTATATCACAAGGGTTAACTATTTTGATGTCCCTTCCCTTTAGTATTCACTAAACGCAGTAGTTTCCTGTTCTCGCAAACAATGCTGAAAACCAATGTAAAAGGGCCACAATAGAACACTGGAAACCATTTCTCCCTAGTGTTCGGTGGCATATGGCATGTGGAAGAGGCAGATCGCGGCATCGTGCCACCAGAGGCAGGTATGGATGGTATTTATTTATTTTATTTACTTATTTGCAAAGGATTTTACCAGGAAGGATACATTGAGATTTCTCTCGTTTTCAAGTATGTCCTGGTTATATTTAGGAGTTCAGTGATGTTGCAAAATGAAATCACTTAACAGCAGGGACTTTGAGCCGGTATTCCTACCTGTACTGGCTTGAGCCGAGAATATCAATCTATACAAAGTATAGGAAGCATTAACTCACAGTAAAGAGCTGGTAAAGAGGAGCTGCAAGCAAAGCTTAGGGCTCTCTCTCAGAATATTGACTTGGGCCACTTATGAGTGGATACGTTGAGAATAACGACCCCGTTTGTTAGCTTATCGACTGGGTTGGAATAGGGCCCACGGTCTACAAGGATAAAGACCAAAGTGCCTGTTGCTTTTGGCCAAAACCGTGCGCCATCCAAAACGTGGATCTGTTTTTCTTTATCCCCCAACAAAGACCTAGTGAGGCCTGCAATCCATTAGCAATCCCAACCCCCAACACACCTCCATGCTCAGGACTGGAGGCTGCCTTCAAACAAGTCATTAAAACGAAGGTTGAAGGTTCAAACAAAGGTCATTGCTTTGGATACTACACAGAAATGTTTAGTAAACTGGGATGTCTCCACGGCTTGTGCTCCATGATAACTGGAGGGTATGTGGCACTCTGTACAAGCTCCGGGTTATATGGGCAGAGTTTACGAGATACCAGGAGGGCGAGTATGATAAACGACTGCCTCCACCAGCGCTACTGGTCCCGGAAGGCTGGCTAAGGATGATGGGATCGGATACCATGACCACATGGAGGACAGCAAAATGTGTAGTTCAGTTATGAACCAAGATGGGATTCCATTTTTTTTTTTTTGAGAAAGTATTTTACGACGAAGGATACATTGAGATTTCTCTCGTTTTCAAGTATGTCCTGGGTGGCGAGTATGTACCGTTACATGTCTTGCCCAAGGACACTTACTGGAGAGGTGCTCTTGCCGGGATCGAACCTATGTCTCCACAGTCTCCATGGTTATAGCGCAGTGATGTTACCTCTACATTCATATTTTCTTATCAATTAGATTCTGTATCATCGTTTTTTTTCTCTCATTCTTCAACGACATTTTTCGGCGAACGATGCTGTTGCATTTAGTAATACATAGGGATACTCTTCTAGTAAAACAATAGACGGTGAATAGTCTCCGATAGACAGACGGACAGATTATTTTACAAAGCACGGCTTCCAAAGTCTCGTCATGCACTTTATTCATTTTACTTCCGCGCTTTATTGTGTAAATTGCTGTGGAAAATGTTGGGACCGTATTAATCAGAATCATTTTACAATTTGTTTTGTACCTGAAGTGGATACAACGTAACAAGTGGACGTAAAACAAACAAACAAGATGGCAAACACGATTTTAGGGGAGGAATCGGAGCATTTGTTTGACTTTACGTGTTAAAAAATAAATAAATACAGCTGTGGAAGAACACTTTGCAGCCGCCCAAAGAATAGTGGTTAATTCCTCTTGCTGCGTGAGGCCAAATGCCGGTGTATACTAGAATATATACACTCCAAGAAGCAGATTATTTCCATGTTCAATGTTCACGGAGCTTTCCTGAGACGCAGGGAGTGAGCAGGAGATGCACCGGTGCCATAGCATCAATACACTTAGACTTGGGAGTCTTTTAGTGTATTGATGGGCACAATTGCCCAGGTGGTACAAGGAGAGGCAGATGTTTGGGGGGGGGGTGTTGCCAGTACTTACAGTGGGTTTTGCATAAGAGCTGTGCCCACTGAGAGAGCGAGATAGCAGGCCTGGGCCCCACCGACACACACAGCACTTTGCATATTAACTGGATTTGCATACAACTGTCCCTTTCATACACACACATACACACACACACACACACACGCACACACACGCCTCCTCGAAATCCACACAGAATAGTAGTGTTGGAAGATATACTTCATTTATCAGCTATAACATAGTTATGTTATCTGGGTAACACCTCAGAAAGAAAAAGAAACCAACAAAAAAGTGTATCAACACAACAAAGTATCTTCCACTCGACCGTATCATTTGCATCGTCGAAAAACAGTTAAAACGAGTTAACTTTTCGAAACGGCGGGTTTTGTTTCTTTGCTTTTCGTCACCGGTTTTAATTTGCATTCCTAAAAACCATCAGATTCCCCCGAAACGGCAACATTTTGTTTTTTGCGAGCCAAGAGGTATAAGCAGGCTCGATTCCTGCGCAGGAGTCAATGGAGAGACGATGCGCCTTTAAATGGACCCAGAGAAACAAAGAAAGTGCCCCTGGAAACAGAGCAATTACAGAGTGCAAGCTTTGAAGAGATGAAGGTGAGGGCTCTGGTCCACAGCCTTTCTAGCCCTGATTAGCTCTGAGGAAGATATTTTCTAGGTCTCTGGGAGAAATCTCTGGGCCAGATGTTACCTGTCCATCAAGCAGCTGAAGTGGACAAGTAGGCTGGAAGGGAGCATGTCTGCGCTTTGATCTGGGATAGAGGAACGGCTGATTTATGGTGTGGAACTCTGTTCATCCGTTCTGTTTTACTTTCTGTCCTAAGGCAGAACCACATATTGAAGAGGGAAGGAAAGAGAGAGAGCGAGCGGTTGGGAAAAATGCACCGTTCTTTACAACATCAACAAGCTCTGACAACTGAAACAGGGTTTTTTCTTGGCCTTAACAAAGCTTGAAGGCATATCCTTTGATGCTCCTGTTTTCCCCCTTGTGCTTGCTCTCGCTTGCTCTCAGTTCAACATACTACTTGCTGTTTAATTCAACTCTGGTAAATGGAATGGACTGTGGCCAGGATGCCTGGGGCATAAACACACCTGTGTGCGCAAGATGGCAGCGCACGTGGGACCGCCAGGTTACTGCCTTCTTTACCAGTGGAGCTCGTTTTTAAATACTGTGCCGTTCGACGCACTTTAATGCGTTGGGAAGGTGTATAGAATATTGGACGTTTTCACCTCGCGCTTCCCAGAGACTCTTGGCCTACGGGTGTATTGATGGTGCCACTCTTCATTTCCCCACTGTAGCTTGAGCCCCGCACACACATGTTTTAGATGGTACAGAATACGGTTTCTGTTATCGGTGGGTCCTGCCATAACATCTGGAAATTTCTGTAGTTCATGGGAACGCTCATTGCGTTGCATCATCTGGTCCACATGAGGGGACGTCAGTTATCTACTTTGAGGGTAGACACATGCTCACATTTCTTCTCCAGGGAGTAGCCACAAGGCATGTCTTTGGTGCCTCACCTGAACATGGAGACACCGCCGACCCAATGAAAACGGTCCCACATTGCTGCCATGTACTTACGCTATAGATTTATACGAAACTGGTGAAGGGGAAAATGGAAACTGATCAACTCAAGAAAAGTAATGAAAAAACAACTCTCTCAAAAAAAACTTTCATTTTTGGGGTAAAACCAAAATTCAATGCTTAATATTATCAAGAATTGAGACCCAGCTTATGAGGACCATTGGAGATTGTGGAAAATGTACGAAGCATGGTCGACGTAGTCATTGGAGCTACATGTGAAAAAACTCTAATTTTAATAAAGGAACAATGATGTGTTCTTCTGTTATTTGGGCAGAAAATAGGATTAGAGTCTTTAAAATGGTCCTCTATAGTGAACGGGCCAAAGTTACCATCAGTGGTGATGAGGACAAGGCTGAACAACATTTTCTGGCCACCTGTCACGTCCCACTTCGGGAACCCGACGACCTGCGGTGGTCGTGCTGCTCCAACCATGGGGGGTCCCTTCCTCCGGCGTCAGGCGGGTCACGCCACGTTCGAGTGGCAGATGGAGTCTGTTGCGACACTGGGTCGAGGCCTCAAGACGCCGCAGCGTGTGGCTCGGGGGCGTGGCCCAAAATGGCATGCGGGTCAAGAGACTCCTTATGACAAGTTGGGGGTGTGTGGCTGGGATCTTGACAGGCAGAAGCCGGGATTGCCCCCGGGGTGAGCTTGCCTCCCAAGTGAGAGCCAATAGGTAGGCGAGGCATCATTGTTCAGGGGGGCGTGACCACCTCATCTGCCTATAAATGCTCAGACCTTGCAGACCATCATTGCCACAGCGTCGCTTCTCGAGTAAAGTACCTGTAGCAGATTACCTAATATTGTCCTTCTTGTGCAACGAACTCGGATTTCCTCTATCTTGACATCGAATTGGATCCTCCTTATCTGTACCTCGCCTTGCTTCTCCACCTGGTTCCTGCCTCCCACTTCCACGACCCTGACACCAACTTAACTCTATGCCCTGTGTAAAGGAACCTTCTCCCATCACCACCTCTACTCATTCCCAAAATTAATGTTACCATTCTTTGCACGGACATCAAGTTCCCCAGTGAGCAGCTCTGTTTCTGCTGATCAGTAATAGTAGGGGAGCTGGCTGTCCCTGCCTGGGGTCAATGAGTCGACTACATAATAGAGGCCAACTACGCGAGTTTCCCTTCAGGTATCTCGCCGCTCCCTGAAAGCTGTTCCTTTTCTCCGGCTGAACTGCATTAATCCCGCCAACGTTGGCAGCCGGCATGGTAACATATTGCCAGGGAAAGCAGTTATGTGTTCTACCGCTATTCTCAGCCATTGTAATTTGTGCAGCGTGGCACCAATTAAAGCAGATGATAGTGCTTTTATTAATTTATTACGTACTATTTATAGCACTTGTTTTCTATATAAATTAGCTCTACTAAAAAAACAGATAAGTGCGTCCCTGCGTTAGTCAGTGCCTGTCCTTCCTTGACATCCCGAGGAGACGTTCTGTAGTGCCATATCCAGCAGTACGGCGCTCACCGCACAAACACAAAGACAAAGACGTAGCAGCCAGCCAGGAGTAGTTCCCTCACTTGTCAGCTGTATCTCTGAATTACTAGGCTCTCCAATGATCTATAAATGACTCTAAAGGGGTTATTCAAAGAGAGCCAAATTGGCAACCAAATTTCACTGAACGTTGAATTTCCCCGTACGGTGCCATTTCGTGGCAATACGGCTATCCAAAAAGCTGGCGATAGGCAAAAAAATTTGTGAATTGCCAGCGAAATATGGTGCCTGTTCGACGGCAGTTAAATTCCACAGAGAAGTAATGGTTAATCTATTCAGAGAACACCGAACAGCAGAGAAAAGTTGGCGAAATGCCCAGATTGTCAGTGGTTTCGTTCGACAGGATTAAACAGGCGAATCCCACAGGTTTTAATGTAAAATAAATTCCCTGTTTTTATTAAATATTTATTTAACTGTTTATTCTTTTCATTTGCAGAAAAAAATTTTTTTTAGAAATTTTTCTGGATTTTTTGATTCAGATTTTTTTTAAAACGGCTTTATTTTATTCAGTAAACAGACCTTTTTATTGTTATTCATTGGACTATATATTTTTTCCATGCATTATTTATTTATTTTTTTAAACTCCTTTTAAAAGTTGTGGGATTTTATTTTCTTGTTTTACCACGGTTCGGCGGCTGTTCGGCTTTTTTCGGAGGCGTTCGGCAGATTGTTGATTTATCGTACGCGCTCATCGTTTTTTCTGTGGTTTATCGGATGCATTTGGCAGCTTGAGGATCGATTTGTCGGGTTTATTTGTGGATCGATTCGGCGCACTTTGTGTACTCTACGGTGAATGCTGAATTCACCACAAGGTCGGAGAATTGAGGTCGCACAGGTGCGCCGAATGAAAGATCACCGAAATTTCGGTGCTCTATGAATAACTCCTTAAGTCTTTGTAGGTCTGTGAAATACACAGAATATCTGCCTGAATACAACCACTACTTGAAGAGGGGAAAATAAAAAGGTTTCCATGGTCTTCCTGATTTAAACCACCATATTAGTCACCTAAGTCATACTAACGTGCCTCCCTGCGTCTGTCGCAGCATTGTGATGCTTCAACGGGGCTGACCACACGCTGTAGCGTGCGCACGAATTGCGCACGCTACAGTGGGCATACTGCGGACATTCTGAAAGCCTCCCCGTCGAAGCGCTACGACGAGCATTCGGCGGGGCTGCAAAGCGTGATCCTCCATAGGAGGATCGACCCTTGCAGCGCTGAGCCCACTAACTGCTCTTAGCGAGGTGGCCAGATGGGCGTCAGAGTGGAAGGAACGTCCACTCTAATGAACGTTCCTTCCACTCTGCAAAACGCTCGTCTGACCCCCGCCTTAATACTTCGTCAGATTGCAAATGCTTGACATGTCGAATGGTTGGTCAGTGTGAGGGAAGACACTGGTCTTCTGCAGATGATCTCTGCAAACTCAGCTGTAATGAATTCTTCAGAGGACAAATAAACTCAGCAAGCCACAATGAATTGTAATGGAGCTGGTTATGGTCAATTTCGTGACATCTAATGGACCATGTCACCAACTCCAAGCACGGATGTCCTCTACATGGCATGAAATTTCATACCATGTAGCTGCTGCTTTTTTTTACTCCTACACCTGACAATTTCATTGTTTTTTTTTGAAAGCAGATGAGAACCCTGAGCAGATCCTTGCGGTTCTTCAGCTGTAATATCCTTTCCAGAAAAGGACACGTTGCAAGAGAAGATAAAAAAACAGAAAAAGACTAGAGCCTCGGAAGTGACAGCATGGAATGGACACAATGCCGAATGACTGTTATGGGGGTTTCCAATTTTTTATTGTAGATAAAAAGGGATAGAGGACGTTTGCCTGCATCAGAAGAGCTTTGTGATGTCACAACATGATGTAAGAAAGGTTTAATTGTGTCAAGTCTAGAAGAAATGAAGAAAGAATATTACGTAACTCTTCAGAGAAGAATAAGAATGTCAAACTCCGCCACATCAGATGCCACTGAACTACAACTCCCATGATTCTCTGGCCATCTTTTATATTCCCAAGATTGGGGAAATTTATTTATTTATAAATGTTGGCCATCAACATCTTGGGGGCTGGATTTTACTATCCTTGGCATAGAAGGCTGTTCATCCCAACTCCTCCTATCGCAATATAAATCTTATTGGGAAATACAAACACATATGTAAATGTTATCTAAGCAAATATAGGAAAACAAAAAGGATGGTTTCCCAACCAAAGCGCCAAAGCCACAGGTCTGCATGTCAGTCTGCCCACCTATCCCCCGCCATATCAGATGGTGTCATAATTTCAAGAACATTGACACTAACGCAGCATTACCTGTAACAAATGTGACTTTATTTCCAAGTAAAAGTCATTTAGAGCTACGTAGAAGCATCTGCACATTTCAAACCATTTTTGCCGTCTGGCTCCCAGGATCGTAAAGTAAGCAGATTTACATGAATAGCTATGTATATTATGGTGTCGTCATCAAGGCGGAGGTGGTATGAGAGGGGATCTGTGACCTAGTTTCTGAAGCTGGATAACCAGCCAAAAAATACCAGAAATCTATTATCAGTGACATAGCCTAGAAATGAGGTACACTATTCAACACATAACATGTGAGTAATATAAAGTGAATATTGCTTTATTCACACAACCTTTAAACGTCATTTTTATCATATTTATTTTCTGTTAATCTGTATATTTGTGTTGTTTAATATCTTGCATTGTATTACTTTGTATTTCTGTAACTGTAACACGCCAATGTTCTTGAACCCAGGACATACTTGAAAACGAGAGAAATCTCAATGTATCCTTCCTGGTAAAATCCTTTATAAATAAATAAATTTTTGTGCAAAAAAAATAAATAAAATAAAAACGGATCTCTACCAACCTTTACTATTGATTCTTATTAGCTCCCATCGGCCACAATACTGCTTTGTCTACCGTTCCCTACTTTCCATTCTCAGGCTTGTAGTCACCACTTTATCCTATTGGAACACTGCTCTGCACCCCAATATTCTCTGCCTATTGATGTCTACCTAGTCTCTCCCTACTAATCCTTGTTTGTCTGTTCATGACTACAGTCCACTGCGCAACATCTCTTCATTTCAAGTTCATTGGCCATTGCTTTCTGTCCCATGCCACAAGGCTATGGCCATAATCCCATACCCCCAGGCCACTGAGCACTATTCTTTGCTTACCCCTCTTTCTGTCTATATTACCGGTTTTGTGGTCTCTGCCAAGACCATTTGCTCCCTTTGTAGGTCAAAAGCCAATGTGTATCACCGCAGATGCATTCTGGGCCAGTCCAAAACACTGTGCTGCCTGGGTCCAAGGATGAAATGCTGCCCCCCCCAAAAAAAAAAAAAAACATGTGCTGTGTAGGAGCGTATCACAGAGCTCCACAGCAATGAAACTCACAGTAATGTGCGGTGTGTATGAGCTCATTACAGAGTTCCACAGCAATGAAACTCACAGTAATGTGCTGTGTGTGTGGGCGTATCACAGAGCTTCACAGCAATGAAACTCACGAGAATGTGCTGTGTGTGTGGGCGTATCACAGAGCTTCACAGCAATGAAACGCACAGTAATGTGCTGTGTGTATGAGCATATCAGAGTTCCACAGCAATGAAATTCACAGTAATGTGCTGTGTGTATGAGCGTATCACAGAGCTCCACAAGAATAAAACTCACAGTAATGTGTGGTGTGCCTAGTTGAGGTCCAAAATGCGGTCCCTGGCAAACTGCTGCCTGGAGCCATGGCCCCATGGACGGGCCGGCCCTGGATGCATTTCAGTAACATGAAGACCATGCTCTGTGTCTTGAGTCCTCGGGATCAAAGGCAGCATCTGAAAACTGGCGAAAGGTAAATATCAAATTACCTACAAGGCCTGCTGCTGGTAATTAAAGAGTGGCTAGATCCTGCACTGCGGATGCTGTTGTCGATCGTTTTATGCTAGCAGGTGTCACGAATGCCTAAGTGAGTAGAGAATAGCTCCGGCAGGTAGATCGCTACCCAGGACACCGACTCATCCCCTCGTGTGGTTAGAGATGCTAAGAATGGAATCCAGCATCTGGAATAGCCAGAGGGCTCTAGTAAGAGTGCTCGAATCACAAGAACATTCCTCTGCACGGTGTAGTGATGGGTGTTGCTACCTTGTATTGGTGTTTGTTCGTCTTCCACAGGGGGTGTCAGACTACGGCAGCAAAAAAACGAATCCAGCTTTATAACAATTTCTGGCGCGGGCTGAGAAACACCTAGGAAAATACATCTTTTTTTATCAGGAGATGAAAGCCACAATGTATACAGGGAGGGGAGGTTAGAACCAGATGATTCCCTTTTTACGAATAAGCAGCTTAATGCATCTTGGCACCCAGAGCCTGCCTCAGAACGCCTCGGGCTCTCTGTGAGCAGAATAGCAATTTTATTACTTTGTCATTAAACCAATTTCACAGCAGTATTGTTTGTTAATGAGCAGCGGCAAACGAGCGGAGATGTCACACACTGCAATAGCAGCGAGATTTGTGTCCCGGGCTCGGCGTAGGAAAAATGGAAAAGGCCATGGTAATAAAAGAAGGAGAGAGCGCAGGGCGAGGGGAGAAACGCTGTTTCGAGGTGGAAGGCGAAGTACATAGGAAGCGGCGGATCTCGTGTTTATGAGGTAACTGTTCCTGTAAGGAATAAAAGGTCTCTAAGGCAAGCCGTTAAAACGAGGCCCATAAAATTAAAACCAAATTAAAGTACAGAGTAGGATTACTCAGTCTAGTTATGAGTCGCGGGGCGGCAAGCGGAGACTGTAACCAACCACTTTACAGTCAGAAGGGCTGATGATTGGGATCTGGCAGGGAAGAGTTAAAATAGAGCTGTAGGAAGGCGAGTGAATGCTGGGCCTGCAGGCCTTTAAATGATTGAGATTCTGGCATTTTTTTTGTGTGTTCTAATCTTTAATATCGTCGCAGTAGGACTTAACTGCTGGAAAATTTGGAGCTCTGCAACCTGCGCACGCTGCCGTCCACGTTCACATCTCTTATTGTAAATGTAGCTTGATGTACGACGCGGACTTGCGTTTTATACTTATTTGGCTTTCTCATCACAGTGGCACGAGCTCACATGGATCAGGTGAGAGCTGGCCTTACTGCTCGGTGGTCTTGCAGATGGGATGGTCCTCGCTAGGCATGTGCATTTAGTTTAGTCCAAACTTCGTTTTCGACCCGAGATTTCCATTTTTTGTAACTTCGGATGCATTTCCGAAACGAAAAATCGTCTGTCCTAAATTTCGAATCGATCCGAAATAACGAATCGCCGTCCGATACGAAATGATCCGATGCGAAGAAAAAAAGTTACTAAATGATCTGAAACTAAACAAACCGGAACGAAATGAGCCAAAACAAAGTTTTAATGCAGCATATGAATCCGCACACTGTGGGGAAGCACTTCTCTGCAGTATAATTAATGCAGCGTTGGAATCCTGCAAGAAAAGATAAGTGAAACGCAGATGTGGATTTGAACAAGACGAGCATACGCTGCTTTCTTGTTAGCTGGACCAGTTTATAGCTTACATTGCCTCATAAAAAGCATTCCGTTTCGTCAGAAATTTGTTTTCGGCTGAGATTTCCACTTCTGTTTTTATGGATGCATTTCCAAAACGAAAAATCAGCTGTCAGAAATGTCAAAACGATCCGAAATAACGAATCGCGTTCCGATCCGAAACGAAGAAAAAGAACGGAATTAAAAAAATCCGAAATGATTTGATCGAAAAATACCGCCGTGCACATGTGTAGTCCTTGTGTTCCTGGCATGTATTTGCCTCCTAGGTTAAGACTGTGGATTGAAACTGTGGCCCCTGTGTCCTGGCACCACTGTCCAGTTGGTGCTGAGCCAGACAGATCAATGTACATTATTTAAAGTGCCTCACCTACTTGCCCTCAAACGGTCTAACAGTAACCATAACAGGAAGTTTTGTGCCGTCTGGTGCGTTCTGCCCCTTAACCATACGTAGCACATTAGCAGTTTATTGGCATAACCTGTAAGTGTCATATGCCCAGATTTTCGACTGAGATCCAATGAGTACCTCACACTATTTTTGCCTTTTGTCTGTGAATAAAGGAAGGGGCGCAGGGTACATGCCAACTCACAGCTCATTGCTCTTCTATTTAGACATCACATATAAAATGTAAAAAAAAAAACGCACAAAATATTGTGTATTATGATGTATGTTTTAATAAAAGCTTGCCACAATTCTGGCTATTTACCCCATGTCTCTTCAACTAGTGTCCTGCTTTTAGGGCCACCCAAGGGTGATTTGGCAGCATTTTGTGTATGGGCATCTCTGATACTATGCCCTTCATACTAACATGTGGTACGAGGATGACATGCCATTGCCACATTATCAGACACACTGGCACATTCTACATTGGTTCCACCCTTAAACAAGTCATAGTGGCCATGTGATTATGGCTAAGGCCGGGGTCAGACGAGCGCACTTTGCGCATCCTATAAACATGGGAAGTGCAATCATTAATTAGCGTTTGGATTTTGTAATACCTTACTTACCCTAAAGCTAATAACCGCACCGATGGGTTAACAGATTTTTTTTACCGGCATCCAAAAACTGGTGCCAACTGATTGCACTTTTGCAGAATCAGCTAGCCTCCCCTAATCCCCCCTCAATAAATTCAAAACTCACCCGATCTGCTGCCTCTGGCCACTGGGAGCAGAGTGAGACTGGGGACAAAGAGTCCTCAGTCTCCCTCCCCGATCACTCTGTCACGTCTCACGTTATTCTTTTCCACTGGCGCCCCGGCAGAGTCTTCATCGCTGCTCGGGCGCCGAATGAAATGCAGGGCACGTGAAACGGCCAATGGCGGGGCTCGGCGTAATGATGTGGCGCCTGCCAGGTTTAAAACTAGTCACCTAAGTTATGCTTGTTGCCCTGACGTGCTTTTCACGCCTCTCAGTGCTCGCTGTGAATTTGTATTCATTATCCGTTTACCGACTTGGCTTGTATCTCGTTTCTCCTGGCTGTTAAACCCTTGGCTCCTGTACTGACTATCCGATCTGGCATACGACCCTTGGCATTCCTGATAACTCGCTCTGGTATACGACCCCTGGCATTCCTGATAACCCGATCTGGCACACGTCTCCTGGCATCTGAGTTACGCTATATTCTGGCTCTTGTCCCTTGGCATTTCTCTGAAGACCCGAAGGGCATTAACCCCAGATGTCTGTTCTATTCACGTCTACCTCTATTCTGTGTGTTTCTGGTAATAGATAGAATTACTGACCCTATTAAGGGTCGGAAGTGTAGAATAGTTGTACTGCGTACAGGGGTCAGACATTCATATATCTAGGAGGAACGTAACCCACACTCTCGTGAGAGCAACATTGTGTAGGTCTCGCAGGCCCAGCAGTGGAATCCCCCATAGAGCCCTATAGACTCCAGGAGCTGATACTGGCTGCGCGGAAGCCCTACCCCGAGTACCACCTAGGGTAGCGCTTTGTTCCGGGGCCAGGTGCTGAATTAGCATCTGCCCTGGAATCTCACGCTAAAATGGGGACACTACAGGCACAGGCTTTCCCAGCTAACGTCCCTATTTTAGCGTGAGGGGCAGAACAGTGACCAGTGCATTCAATGGGGATTGTGTGAGATCACTGACTTTTTTTTAAGGTGGCAAAACACAAAGCAACCCCAGGAAAGCAATTAATGTAAAAAGGTAAACTGTTGGAATCTTTGTCTTGTAGGTTCAAGAGGCAAAACATTTAGGTCAAATCTAATATGTGGCAAACATGGTTGGTACTCGAGTCCCCTATAGGTTTCTGTGGTCATGCATAAGCAGCCTGGCTTTGGATTAACATTTCGGAATTTACTTATGATACTCCATTATAAAATCACAAAATAATTAAGAAAAAGTAGCTTTTAAAAAAAAAAAACTGTCCGGTATTTTGTGTGAATGTACCTTGGATACCAGGCTCCAGTTTTCTTTTGGATATAGTATATATAAAATACCTGCTTTGAGCACAAACGCTGTGAATGTGTGTACTTGGATGGTGAATTATGAGTGTACGGTTTTGTACGCATAACAATAGGCTATATTAACTATGTGTTTGAAAGCCAATTGTTCGACTTCCGGGATTATTCCTCTGCTACTTCTTGTAGTTTTGTGAATAAAATCCAAAACATTTGCACACAACCACCCTTCAGTGTAAAGGGTTTGCAACGTGATGCCACAAGTGGGCAACAGTGCAACATTATGCCATCAGAATGGACCATTATACATAAGCATATCCAATATTGGTTTGGCTTGGGTTTATGGGAAATGATGACCTGGATTATCGGTAAAGTCATCAATTACAAAGAAACCTGTACCAGGCAAACGCATGATAAAATATTTAAATAGTAAAGATGAGCTAACATTGGCAAACGTGGCTTCAGATCTCCACGTGTAACGAGAGCATGCAGAATTCCTCCTCGAAGCGAGCAGATTGGACTCCGGCTTTGGCCACGTTGATCAATAGGCAATTTGGTTTAATTCAATTACTCCATTTTCACATCCAGTGGTTGTTAAACATTGGGTAAAACCGGTCACAGTGGACCGGATTTAAAGACAAAATTTACCAGCTGAATCGATTAATGTACAGGAACCGGGCTTTGAAGAACTTAACCCATTAGTAGAACTCAACAGTGGAAGTTGAAATCGATACTGTGGTTCTCTGGCTTGAAATGGTCCACAAGCATAAATCTAAATAATAATATAGAGTTTTAACAGTGTCTGCCATTGGTTGATCACCTTCTTAGAAGTTAAAACCGAAATTGAATTCATAGATAGAATAGGAAAAGCTAGTGATGAATTGGCAAGTAGGAAACCCCTAGCAAAGGAAGCGGTCGCTCTTTGGTGCATCGATAAAGGGGGCCAAAGAGCACGAGCCCCACCTGTGACTCCTTCTCACGTTTTTTTTTTCCTTCTTTTATCACTTGTAATCTGTTGTGAATAGTAGCTGCCAATCTTGAGGCGGTTTCAGTTCCTGGGACCGTCACCTTTACCCAGAATCAAGTTTGCTCCATTGCTAATGAGGCTGATAACGTATCACATAGAGTTAGGGAGAGTTTCAAATCTCCTGTTTACCATGAAAGGTGAAGGAATGGTAAAGGCAAACAGACATTTCCACTGCCGGTAACCACAGCCTATACCATACACACGAAATATAAATGGCATAAATGGAGAAAACACAAAAATCGAATACTTTTAAATTACAGAAATACGTATGTAGCCATTTTTGAAACCCACATTTTTTGTAAAGATGGGGCAAACATTTTCCCCAATTATTTATTCCCATATTTAAGTGACTTGTAATTTTATATTCTGAATCACATTTTAAAACAAAGACACATTTATGTAAGAAGCACTTAATAGTGTGTATATATATATATATATATAAAATACACAAGAAGGGCAGCACTCAACCTTAACTACGCTTTCAGTGCGGGTGCATCTCAAGACAGTATAATACAACAAACCAAGAAGAGAGCACTCCAAACAACATGCACAAACAGTACAGAAGAAACCACAACAGCAGCTAAATTCATTTAAAAACAGGAGATTTAACCAGGTTTAACCCTTTAAATGCCTACAAACAATTCTTATTCCCTTCAAATGCACTATAGATCTTAACCCTTGAATGTTGAGCTGTGTTGAAAATGGTGGAAGTTTAGTTTGCAATGGATGGCCATGGATTGCGTAAGCCTGCCAACAGCGACAATGTATTCCACCCTTGGCAGGTCCTATCATACTAACCTAATGACTGCTCTTATGGGATAAACTTACTTATTGAGGACCCAGTACTTTCTGAAGCTCCCTGCAGATCAAGGTTAAATAGAACCTGTGGGTGGAGCACCTGTGACAGGGAGGGGTGCTTGCCCAAGGGTTGTCAGCCCTTTTCATACAAAATACACAAGAAGGGCAGCACTCAACCTTAACTACGCTTTCAGTGCGGGTGCATCTCAAGACAGTATAATACAACAAACCAGAAGAGAGCACTCCAAACAACATGCACAAACAGTACAGAAGAAACCACAACAGCAGCTAAATTCATTTAAAAACAGGAGATTTAACCAGGTTTAACCCTTTAAATGCCTACAAACAATTCTTATTCCCTTCAAATGCACTATAGATCTTAACCCTTGAATGTTGAGCTGTGTTGAAAATGGTGGAAGTTTAGTTTGCAATGGATGGCCATGGATTGCGTAAGCCTGCCAACAGCGACAATGTATTCCACCCTTGGCAGGTCCTATCATACTAACCTAATGACTGCTCTTATGGGATAAACTTACTTATTGAGGACCCAGTCCTTTCTGAAGCTCCCTGCAGATCAAGGTTAAATAGAACCTGCGGGTGGAGCACCTGTGACAGGGAGGGGTGCTTGCCCAAGGGTTGTCAGCCCTTTTCATACAAAATACACAAGAAGGGCAGCACTCAACCTTAACTACGCTTTCAGTGCGGGTGCATCTCAAGACAGTATAATACAACAAACCAAGAAGAGAGCACTCCAAACAACATGCACAAACAGTACAGAAGAAACCACAACAGCAGCTAAATTCATTTAAAAACAGGGATTTAACCAGGTTTAACCCTTTAATGCCTACAAACAATTCTTATTCCCTTCAAATGCACTATAGATCTTAACCCTTGAATGTTGAGCTGTGTTGAAAATGGTGGAAGTTTAGTTTGCAATGGATGGCCATGGATTGCGTAAGCCTGCCAACAGCGACAATGTATTCCACCCTTGGCAGGTCCTATCATACTAACCTAATGACTGCTCTTATGGGATAAACTTACTTATTGAGGACCCAGTCCTTTCTGAAGCTCCCTGCAGATCAAGGTTAAATAGAACCTGCGGGTGGAGCACCTGTGACAGGGAGGGGTGCTTGCCCAAGGGTTGTCAGCCCTTTTCATACAAAATACAAAGAAGGGCAGCACTCAACCTTAACTACGCTTTCAGTGCGGGTGCATCTCAAGACAGTATAATACAACAAACCAAGAACTAAACTAAACTTCCACCATTTTCAACACAGCTCAACATTCAAGGGTTAAGATCTATAGTGCATTTGAAGGGAATAAGAATTGTTTGTAGGCATTTAAAGGGTTAAACCTGGTTAAATCTCCTGTTTTTAAATGAATTTAGCTGCTGTTGTGGTTTCTTCTGTACTGTTTGTGCATGTTGTTTGGAGTGCTCTCTTCTTGGTTTGTTGTATTATACTGTCTTGAGATGCACCCGCACTGAAAGCGTAGTTAAGGTTGAGTGCTGCCCTTCTTGTGTATTTTGTATGAAAAGGGCTGACAACCCTTGGGCAAGCACCCCTCCCTGTCACAGGTGCTCCACCCGCAGGTTCTATTTAACCTTGATCTGCAGGGAGCTTCAGAAAGGACTGGGTCCTCAATAAGTAAGTTTATCCCATAAGAGCAGTCATTAGGTTAGTATGATAGGACCTGCCAAGGTGGAATACATTGTCGCTGTTGGCAGGCTTACGCAATCCATGGCCATCCATTGCAAACTAAACTTCCACCATTTTCAACACAGCTCAACATTCAAGGGTTAAGATCTATAGTGCATTTGAAGGGAATAAGAATTGTTTTAGGCATTTAAAGGGTTAAACCTGGTTAAATCTCCTGTTTTTAAATGAATTTAGCTGCTGTTGTGGTTTCTTCTGTACTGTTTGTGCATGTTGTTTGGAGTGCTCTCTTCTTGGTTTGTTGTATTATACTGTCTTGAGATGCACCCGCACTGAAAGCGTAGTTAAGGTTGAGTGCTGCCCTTCTTGTGTATTTTGTATGAAAAGGGCTGACAACCCTTGGGCAAGCACCCCTCCCTGTCACAGGTGCTCCACCCGCAGGTTCTATTTAACCTTGATCTGCAGGGAGCTTCAGAAAGACTGGGTCCTCAATAAGTAAGTTTATCCCATAAGAGCAGTCATTAGTTAGTATGATAGGACCTGCCAAGGGTGGAATACATTGTCGCTGTTGGCAGGCTTACGCAATCCATGGCCATCCATTGCAAACTAAACTTCCACCATTTTCAACACAGCTCAACATTCAAGGGTTAAGATCTATAGTGCATTTGAAGGGAATAAGAATTGTTTGTAGGCATTTAAAGGGTTAAACCTGGTTAATCTCCTGTTTTTAAATGAATTTAGCTGCTGTTGTGGTTTCTTCTGTACTGTTTGTGCATGTTGTTTGGAGTGCTCTCTTCTTGGTTTGTTATATATATATATATATATACACACTATTAAGTGCTTCTTACATAAATGTGTCTTTGTTTTAAAATTTATATATATATATATATATATATATATACACACAACATAAAAACGAACCAAATAAAAGTGAGCGAGGTGAACATAGAGTCAGTTTGGGTTACGCTAACATTTGGCAATCATACAGTAGCTCGTGTAGGTGTGATCTATAGACCCCCTGGACAAGTAGAAGAGCTAGATAATCTGCTGTTTGAGGAAATAGCCAAAATGGCAATGAAGGGGGAAGTTATTATCATGGGGGACTTTAATCTTCCTGATGTGAACTGGAAAACCAAAACAGCTGGGTGCACCAGGAGTACAAATATTCTAAACTCCTTACTGGGATTATCTCTAACACAAGTAGTTGAGGAGCCGACCCGTAAAGAGGCCATATTGGATTTAATACTCACAAATGGAGGTTTGGTATCGGACGTTGTTGTAGTGAAAATTTGGGATCTAGTGATCACCAGTCAGTATGGTTTAATATAAGAACAGGGATGGAGCCGCACCACACAAAAACAAAAGTTTTAGACTTTAGAAAAACAGATTTTTCTAAAATGAGATTTTGTGTGAAGGAGTCATTATCAGACTGGAGGAGTTTAAAGGGAGTCCAGGAGAAATGGGATTATTTAAAGGAAGCATTATTGAAGGCCACAGGCAATTGCATTCGGCTTGTTAGCAAAAACAAAAAAGGGAAGAAACCACTGTGGTACTCTGCAGAAGTGGCCACAATAGTGAAGAACAAAAAGATAGCATTCAATAATTATAAAAAAACTCAGTGAAGAAGATAGGCAAACCTATAAGATTAGGCAGAAAGAGGCAAAGCAATTTATAGGAGCTTCCAAAGCACACGCAGAAGAGAAAATAGCTGTCAGTAAAAAAGGGGGACAAAACATTTTTTAGATACATAAACGAGAAAAGAAAAGTAAAACAAGGATTAGTTAGATTAAAAACAAAGGAAGGAAGGTATGTAGAAGAGGATAAAAGTCTCGCTGACTGCCTCAATGAATATTTTTGTTCAGTCTTTGCAGAAGAAAAGGAAGGAAAGGGACCTCAGTTAGGAGGAAACACTAAAGAGACATTTACATAGGAGTTTACAGAGGAGGAGGTTCTACAGCAGCTGTCTAAAGTAAAGACAAATAAATCAATGGGGCCTGATGGGATCCACCCCAAGTTATTAAAAGCGCTCAGTGGTTTAAAAGCAAAACCGTTAACAAGGATTGGTTAAATAAATCTGTTAACGGGAGTCGTCCCAGAAGACTGGAAATTAGCAAATGTTGTGCCCATTTACAATAAGGGTAGTAGGGAGGAATCGGGGAACTATAGGCCAGTTAGTCTTACGTCAGTAGTGGGGAAATTAATGGAAACCATGTTAAAGGAAAGGATTGTTGAACATCTTAAAACACATAGATTACAAGATCAGAAACAACATGAGTTTACCTCAGGGAGATCATGCCAAACTAATCTTATTGATTTTTTTGATTGGGTAACAAAAATAATAGACACAGGTGGTGCAGTAGACATTGCTTATTTAGATTTCAGTAAGGCTTTTGATACTGTTCCGCATAGAAGGCTTATCAATAAATTGCAATCTTTGAGCTTGGATTCCAATATTGTTGAATGGATTAGGCAGTGGCTGAGTGACATTCAACAGAGGGTTGTGGTAAATGGAGTTTATTCGGCACAAGGTCTTGTTACCAGTGGGGTACCTCAGGGGTCAGTACTTGGACCCATTCTCTTTAATATTTTTATTAGTGATATTGCAGAAGGTATTAATGGTAAAGTATGTCTTTTTGCTGATGACACAAAGATTTGTAACAGGGTTGACGTTCCTGGAGGGATCAGCCGAATGACAAATGATTTAGGTAAACTAAAAAAATGGTCGGAGCTGTGGCAATTGAGTTTTAATGTGGATAAGTGCAAGATAATGCACCTGGGGCGTAAAAACCCAAGGGCTGAATATAGAATATTTGATACAGTCCTAACCTCAACATCTGAGGAAAGGGATTTAGGGGTTATTATTTCGGAGGATCTAAGGGTAAGTAGTCAATGTAATAGAGCAGCAGGAAATGCTAGCAGAATGCTTGGTTGTGTAGGGAGAGGTATTAGCAGTAGGAAAAGGGAAGTGCTCATGCCACTGTACAGAGCACTGGTGAGACCTCACTTGGAGTACTGTGTGCAGTACTGGAGACCGTATCTCCAGAAGGATATAGACATCTTAGAGAGAGTTCAGAGAAGGGCTACTAAAATGGTGTACGGCTTGAAAGAGAAAAGTTACCAGGAAAGGCTTAATGATCTTAACATGTACAGCTTGGAAAAAAGACGAGACAGAGGAGATATGAGAGAAACATTTAAATACGTAAAGGGAATCCACAAGGTAGAGGAAGGGAGTATATTTAAAAGGAAACAAAGTAGTAAAACAAGAGGACATAGTCTTAGATTAGAGGGGCAAAGGTTTAAAAGTAACATCAGGAAGCATTATTTTACTGAGAGGGTGGTGGATACATGGAACAGCCTTCCAGTTGAAGTGGTAGAGGCCAAAACAGTAATTGAATTTAAGCAGGCATGGGATAGGCATAAAGCTATCCTAAACAAAAGATAAATCCAGGTAAAGTATCCATGTAATTGGGCAGACTAGATGGGCCGAAAGGTTTTATGTTTCCATGTGTATATGTATATATATATATATATATATATTATATATATATATATATACCAAGACCCTACAATACAGAGGCAAATACAGCACCCAGTTGAAGAACACATACCAGCTGGGTGGAGTAGAGGTAACAACATCACTGCTCTAACTGTGGAGACACAGGTTCGTTCCCGGCAAGAGCACCTCTCCAGTAAGTGTCCTTGGGCAAGACACCTAATGGTACATACTCGCCACCCCATACTTGAAAGCAAGAGAAATCTCAATGCATCCTTCCTGGTAAAATTATTTCTCAAAAAAGTAGACTACATTTTGATCCAAAAAGGCAGGACCCTCTTTACTTTCTCCATCGCCATGTCTCGCCTGTATATCCCAACTATAAAGCAATGCAGAATATGCTGGCGCTATAAACTGATCAGCCACAACCTTAAAACCACCTAATATCGTGGAAGTCCCCCCTTGTGCTGCCACAGCTCTGATGTGTTGGGGCATGGACTCCACAAGACCTCTGAATGTGTCCTGTGGTAGCAGATCGGATCCATGGGTTTCACGTTCCAGCACGTCCCACGGATGCTTAATTGGATTGAGATCTGGGAAATTTGGAGGCTAAGGCAACACCTAGGTATCTTTGATATCATGTTCCTCAAGCCATTCCTGAACAGTTTTTGCAGTGCGGCAAGTGCATTATCCTGCCCAAAGAGGCCAATGCCATCAGGGAACACCATTGCAATAAAGGGTTTTAAGTGGTCTACCACAAACTCTAGGTAAGGGTGTGCGTCAGTGTCATCCGACACCTTTATATCATGGCCAGCAATACAGGGTTTTTTAGATCCATTTTTGCTACAGTAACTCTTGATCAGACCAGACGGGCTAGCCTTCCTCCCCACGTGCCTCAATGAGCCTTGGTGGTGTTCTTCCTTGCACCGCTTTTTGTAGGTAGTAAACACCGAACCCCATGGACACCCCACAACCCTTGATGTTTTGGAGATCCTCTGACCCAATCTTCTAACCACCATGTCCATCTTGTCCAAGTCACCAGATCTTCTCACTTTCAACGCATGAAATTCAGGGACTGTTCACTTGCTGCCTGATATATCCCACCTCTTGACAGGTGCCATTGTAACAATATTAATCAAGGTTATTCACTTCACCCGTCAGTAGGTTTAATGTCGTGGCTGATCAGTATATAAATATGAGATAATAATCTAAAGTATCAACCAATCAATTCATTATTGTATATACATGTGCAAATGTTCCAGCACAAGATAGGGAAACCTGTCTAATAAACCAAGCGATGAAGCAATGTCAATCTCCAAAGCACCATGGTGATTGTAGTTCTAGACCAGTTGGTGGTTCTACTTTTTGGCACTCCGAATAAAGAAGGGGGGGGGCGAGAGAAGTACCATATAAAAATAAATAAACCCGACCATTTCCAGATCTATTTGTCAGGGAGTACGGTGTATGGGTCTCTCATCTCTAGGTTAGCAGTTTATTTGTGCATTAATCACATTGACAGAAGGAAGGCAACTCAATTTTCTGCCTCTCTAGCCGGGCGCATCACTTTCTGCACTGCACTCAGCATGGGAACGGCCGTGTCTAAGCTGTGGTTACTGCTTTAATTGAAATGCTATCCACACTATAGGGTGCATTAAACTCTGATAACAGCAGTTCCTGTGGCCAACCTAAGTAGCTCGAGAAAAGAGCGAAGGAGAAGAAAGAAAAAAAAAAAAAAGGAAAAAAATAAGATATGAAAAAAAAAAAAAAAAAAATTCAGCCAAGTGATAAGTCAGACAAACCGGCTAATTCTCCAAGCGTGTCTCTCATTGTGATCCATAAAATAAAAAAAAAATATGGAGGGGGGGGAATGAATCCGAAAAGCACGAAAATCAATTGACCCGCGGGTGGCTCATCAGGAGCTCAGGCTGATAAAGCTAACGGCTTTGTTGGTGTCTGCCTGCCTGCACGCCGCAGATAGAGCACTTTGTAAATGAACCTGCTTTGATAAATATATTAAGGGAAGCTGTGAATAAAAGGCAAAGACTTCTCATTTGTAAATACAGAGCCGGCTACATGGAATTAGAATGATAAAATAGAGTCCCATGTAATTAAGTTTGTATTAGGACTGAAATCCGTGCAAATACTCCGGCCGCTTTTTGAAAGGAAACTGTCATTTCAATTAATCTGAACATCACCTCGGAATGTAGGGAACAAAATTAAGCCTGCGATAAAAAAAAATATAAAAATAAAAAAAAAACGGGGCCGTATTTTGATAAGTAAATCCAATATCATTTCTTTACGGCGCTGATCGTTGTCAGGCAATCCTGCCGCTTCTTTGCCGCTCCCTCCCCTCGCTCACCCCCCCCTCCCCATGTTTCTCTCTCTTATCCAGCCCTAAAGTCAGGGCTAATCCATGCAGAAAGGTATCAGTCTAAGGGCTGGCTGTGAAATATCAAAGCGGGTCGTCTGTTGTCAAGATGGGCCAAGAAATCACAGAACACAAATCACAGAAACTGCTCTCCCCCCTCCCTTTCACCGGAAAATCTTCAGAGACCAGGCTCCAGTATACAACACGTATAGATTCTAAACATATCCAGACACGCAATACTATAGATCCACCGCAAGTATGACTACCAAAGGCCTCGAAAACGGTGTGCTGAAAACGTAAACCATACACAAACACGCAACTGTAGGTGAAAGAAGATTTCGCACTGCAGCCATAATTTTCAACTATACACTGTACATAAACATCAGTCTCATGGCCTATTCTCTACTTGGATGGCGGCGTACACCCCCCAGTATCCAGCCCCACTGCATGTATAAAACATACCAGAAAACAGACATATGTGCTATATTAATATACTATATACATATTAGCGCTGATGACTGGGTTGTTTTGTTTTTGTGTGATTCTCATATATTTATACATCAAAAGGACTTGGGTCTTTATCAATCCTACATTGTACTATAAACCTACATAAATCAAAGCCATTTTTAAATGTTATCCCAATACTCTTGGTACTTTCACACACATATATATATATATATATATATCTCGAAAAAAATATCTTTATAATAAACAAATTTTATTTTCATAATTTAGAGCAATAAACACTCAAACCATTTAAAGACTTCTATGAAACTAGATACAAAGAAACAGTTATACCAATGTTTCGGTTTTAAACAGACCTTTATCAAGTGTGATACAGTATGTCTGTGTATATATAATTTTTATTATTGCAGACGCCATCTGCACATCACAGCAATTCAAAGAACTGCATCCCAGAGCTCCTGTGCTGCATTCCCCATATGCAGCAAGGGACTCTGGGTAGGATATGCAAATGACCTCTGTCTCACTTTTATTGCATCCTGTGTCTGTATTTACACAGAACCCTTAAATCAATGCTATACTATGGCTTTCTTTAGCAGAGATCAGGTTTACGCAACTGGTCAAAGCTATATATATCCACGACAACCCGCAACTCGGAGACTTGAAATAAATTTCATGAGTCTATATATATATATATATATATATATATATATCATCCACTTTCTCAGCACTCAGCCGGAGATCTTAATGCCGAGGTGCCATTATCCCAAAGGTATGACTTATAACAACAGATATGGGAGCACTCATGGACTTTTATATAAAAAAAAATATACATATATTGGTTACTCATTAAAATCACCGGCGTTTCGGCCCAGACACGAGCCTTTATCAAGAATCATCATCCTTGATAAAGACTTGTGTCTGGGCCGAAACGCCAGTGATTTTAATGAGTAACCAATATATATATTTTTTTACAAGTCCGTGAGTGCTCCCATATCTGTTGAGATATATATATATATATATAATAAGAGGAGAGGTTTACCATTTTAAAGCCTAGTTAGAGAGTGAACACATTTACAAGTTAATGTAACCTGAAGGAATATTAAGTAATACAGGCGCTAAGTATGTGGATTGGAAATTTTGCTCAAAAACAGATACATAAAATAAAATCATGGGAAATACAGCAGCGATTACGATTTGCCTGATCAGACTTCAGGTTAGGCGCCTGCGCTTTGTCTCTATCCATACAAATAAGCTCCGCCGCTATAAAATGTCTGAGGATTATACTTTCTTATCATGGCATGGTATAAAAATATATAATTATGTAGTGCAACGGAAAAGGGGGAAAAAAATTGAAATCTTTCTATATGGACATACTATAAAAATGATACGACACGCATGAGGGACAGAAATTTGGGATGTTGGAGAGGTGTCACCTGGCACCGGCTGCTGTTATCACATGATGACAGGAGTGGATTTAGTGCCATCATCACGAGATTGAAAGTAAACCTTACCGTTCATCACGGCAACTGGACTTTGTTACCTCTCCATTAAGGCTGGGGTCAGACCAGCGCACTTTTAACGTGCGTTCTGGCGCACATAATTACGGCCGCACTAGCAGCACATGACGGGCAATGACGGCCAATATACGATGTACGGCCGCACAAAAGTCCGGCCGTGCAACGCAAGTGGAATTTGAACGCATTTTTCTGAGAACGCTGAACCGCTAGTACTGACGTACTGAGTGCGCAGCTGCGGCATAGCGGCGTGTGTGCGTGATTAGTAGATGTCAGACGCTGCTAATGTCCGGCCTACATAACGTCCAGACGCAAAAAGAGTTTTATTGACGATCCGTACAAAATCACGCCCGAAAATGAGCGTCGTCTGACCGTTTTTGCGCATTCCGTGAAAAAATACGTCAATGCGTTCGGACGCACTTTTTCACGTTCGCGGGGAAAAATGCTTTCGTCTGACCCTAGCCTAAGAAGCACAGTCATCAACCCCCCCCCAACTAAAATTACAGGGTTTTCTTTCTGTAATATTGCAGGAAAAATGTTATATGTCCAAAGAGGGACACTTGCGCAATAGGAGACGTGGCTGGAGGAAAGCATATTCCCAAACTTTATTATTTTTGGTGATTTCTCGCCTTATCCATAACCATAACGTAACAAAAAAAAAGTGGTTTAGAGCGAAGCAAAATAGCATTTTTTTTGATTTTCAAGTTTATTCAAAGAGAATCGAAAAGCCACCGCACGTTCGGTGACTTTTCGTTCTCTTCAAATCGGCGATCCCATTTCGGCGACCTTGCGGTATATTCAGCAAGCACCACAGGGCTGTCATAGTGCAGGGAAAAGCCGCCGAAAACCTGTCGAACACTCCCCGCAAAACCCGGCGAATGCACGCCGAAAACCCGCAAAAACATCTGGATTAACCCCACCGAACACGACGGAGAAACCTGAGCAGGAGCCGATCACAGCCGCCGGAAAAACCCGACACCGCAGACGAATGGAGTGGAAAAAAAACCAAACGTTCGTTTGAATGTTTGAAAAGTGAAACGCTGTTTGCAAAGAATCTACGGAGCGAAAATGTCTGAAATTTACACATGAGGTCCAGGGAATGATAATAAAAAGGGCTGTTACAGAAAAAAGACGTTTAAAAAAAAAAAATAGACAAAAAATGTTTGGCAAAAAAATCCCGAAAAAATGCTTTAAAGATCCTAAAAAATCTAACAATAAAGAATATTATAATGAACGGTTTATTAGATATTGGATTAAAACAGGAATATTTTTAACATTGAAGCCTATGGGATTCGCCTGAATAAATCTGCCGCATGAAGCCACTGAACGGCAGGGCATTTCGGCAACCTTTCACTGCTGGTTTTTGTTCTCTGAATAGCCAAAGCTATGGGGATTCACTGCCCTCGAACACGCACTGTATGTGCAGGCAACTCGCCAACATTTGGCGAATTGCCTGCTCTCTGAATAGTCGAATGGCCAGGAAAGGTAACCGAACGCTGATTTTCAGCGTTCGGTTACCTTTCGGCAGCCATTCGGATCTCTTTGAATAACCCTGTATATTTAGTATGTGATGGTTTAGCGACTCCTAAGCTGGGTGTTTTATTGCTTTGCAGTCCGATGTACAACCACGTGCCCCAAATATATGGAACAGCCCCTAAAAGGTGAGACATTAGACTAGAAATGGGAATTTGCATCCAAACTAGGGGTTGCCCTTTCTAAATAACAACAGTGATCAGTTACCAACGCCCGTATGCACCTTCAAGATCTGTCCCACCTATATCTCTTTGACATTTCTCTGTGTCCGAAAGGACCTTGTACCCAAGAGTCAAGTCGGGCAGGAACGCATGGGAACGTAGTTCCTTCACTATTTTCTCATGGGGAATGCAGTTCCCTCTTGGCTCACATATGGAGAAAATTGTATTAGGTAGAGATGTGCATTCGTATCGAAAAAATTCGGAATTTAGAATGAAATTTGATAATTCGTATTTGGAAGCACTTCCGAATAACGAATCGAATTCGAAACGAAACGGATATAACAAATTTATTTTGTTTTACACTGTGTCATCATCATCATAAAAGAAAAATTTGAATAACTGATATCAACTATCGAATTGAAATGAATTATCAAATTGATATCAACTATTGCATTGATCTTAACTTACAAGTAATAGTCAGCAAAGGACTTTATGAAACTAATTTTGTTTCGCTGTTTAATTTGACTCACAATACTAAATCTGTGACAGCTTCAAATTTAACCCTAGCTTTTCTTTTATCAGCAAAATTTGATCAATTGGGGTTTTATTTAGTGATCCAAAATTCAAATTGATAATCAACTATCGAATTGATATATGAAATTCGAATCGATTTGAAAGTTCAAATCAATTCGAAAATTTCAAATCGATCCGATACGAAACGAAATACGAAACTAAATTAGTTACGAAATTCCAAAAACGAAAGGATTTATAAACGTAACGAAACGAAACAAATTTTTCAGCCATGCACATCCCTAGGTTCAAATCACATGATTCCTTATTAAGTCACCAACTTATAGGATACTTATTGGAATTATCGTAAGAATTCCCTAAAACCCAGCCAATCGTTAGGTTTAAAAAAATAATATCACATTCAGGCTGGGTTCACACCTGGGCGTAGCGCTGCGTCGCGCAATGCGCGCCTTTTTTTACGCGTGTTCGCGCATACAAAAAAAACGCGCGTTGCAGCGCGTTCGCTGCTATGATATGGCCGCGAACGCGCTGCTGTATGCCCGAAAAGAAGCTCCCGAACTTCTTTTTGCGTTGGCCGTTTTAACGCACGTTCCTGCGCGCTGTAAAACACTTAGGTCTGAATGGGTCCCATAGCAAAGCATGGGATTTCCCCGTTCCTGCGTTTTAAAGCGCGCACGAACGCGCGTTAAAACGGCTAGGTGTGAACCCAGCCTTAAGGTGGTGGGTCAAATGCATCCTGTCAATGGGTAATCACAAATTTTGGGAGAGTTCCTGTATTTAGTGGTTTTTTTTTTTAGGACTAGACCCCCTGATTTTACCATGTATTTAGAAGCAGTAACGTGCAAACATATGGAGCTATAAAGTGCTACACCAAGGGTTTCTACACCCCAACACCGGATGGGGAGCACAGCACAGAGATCCCAATACCAGACCATGTCCTTATCTCCCTGCAATACACAGATTCCCTATAGCCACCCCAGGCAGATTTTTTTTTTAATACCTTTATTGTTGGTCGCGCCTTATTGAGCAGGGAGATTTCCAAGATGATTTTGAGCACAGAGGTGCTCGGAAATATGGAAACCGTGAGCCCCTGCTGTAAAATGCCATAAATCAACTTGTTAAAAGGAAACACCAAGTAGCTTTAATCAAATGTCACAGGCTGCGGCATTATGCTTTTCTTCCCTCATTAAAACAAGCAGCCTCTCGGAAGGCATTACCAGTGCACACCAAGAGCTGCGTATGTGCTGTCCTCCGCTGCACATCTCGCCAGCCTCCATCATTAGTCTTGGGTGCACAGGAGGCAGGCCTCCAATGCGGGAATGGGAGCCATTACCCGGGAATATACTCATTTTGCTTTATATACACATTCTATGAATAGGTTTATTTCCACAAGAAGATAGGCTAGTGTAAGAGAAAATGATCAACCTAAAAACCTGGATCATCAGGGCAGGCAGTAGTGCTGGGTTTCTATGTGTAATGTACAGTGGTCCACTGGATACACAGGGCACTATTCCCTTCCCAATATTAAAATGGGGATGCCAACAGGAAAACCTGCACCTGCAGGCTTCCCTGTAGTATCCCCATTTTAGCATGAGATTCTGGGGCAGGCGCTACCTCAGCACCTTGCCCCAGACCGCAATGCTACTTGCTGCAGCACTTCCGCGAACATCACCTCCTGGAGTCCATTGGACTCCGTGGAGGGTTGTGCTTCTGGGCCCCCAGCCCTGCGCGGTCTCACTCTTGCAAGATCGCGGAGTGAGACTGGGAACTATTTGTTCCCAGTCTCACTCTGCTCACGGCAACAAGCAGCAACGAATCAGGCCACCGTTCCCATTGCTGGATGAGAAGTGAGTAGTGGATTTATTGGAGGGGGGGTTTCTAAATGATTTCACAAAAGTGGAACCGAACCATTTAACACCAGCTTTTAAGTGTTGCTAAAATTTTGTCTTGCGCACCGGTGCGGCAATTAGAGCTGACACTTTGTAATACCTTATTTATCCTAACGCTAATTACGGATTGCGCCCCCCATGTTAAGTATAGGAAGTGCAAAGTAGAGTAAGCTTACGCCATCACCGATGCTCCAACATATTTTTTCACAGGTTTAGCGCAGGAAGGTAATACGGGGGGCATGCGTTTCTAATCCCCTCACTCCGAGATTGTAAATTCCCACAGGAATAGGGCCCTCATGTCCTCCTGTATCTGCTGGCAGGAATACTGACCAGCCTCCTGTATGTATACTAGAATTGTCCTGTCTTTACCCATTGCGTCTTTTGTACAGCGCTGTGGAATGTGTTGGCGCTTAATAAATAATAACAATAATGCGTTAAGGTCACTTATCTTGACATTAAAGCTTACACATCAGAGCGTTACAGTTAGCGTTCACCAATGAATAGTGCCCAGAGTGTCAGGATAGACTCGGTAAGGTCTTGGTTTCTGCGTGTGGGGGGAATCCACCGGGGGCACAGAATCTGATCCAAAGTTGACAACGCTTGGTTTCACTGTATTATGGGGGGGGGGGGGGTATTGACGGCATGTTTTCAGGACAGGACCAGTCAATGCACAGGTTATATGTAATGTAACATCTTATCAGGCCAGTCTCAGCTCAGACATTGCTTGCTTTTTGTGTCATTTAGGGGATGGAATGATCGCAGACCTCCAAACCTCCAAAGAGTATCCTCACAGCTTGATCACTAATCACCCAATCAAATAATCCATTGTGGGTAGATCGATCACATCGTAATAATAAAGAGTTCAGTGCTGCAGTCACTCACCAGTTATTAACCTGCAGAATAGTCAGTCCTGTGTCCTGTGCTAACTGCTTCTTCTGTTCTTCTGACGGGTAAGGATGCTGCAAAACATGAAAACACAACCAAGCTTATTAAAACTGAAATGTCAAACACATACTTACAAGTAAACGCTTCTGCAGGTCACGTGGGGACAGGCTGTGGGCTGGAAAAGCTTTCATAAAGGGCAGCTTTCCCCATTATCCTGGTGGTAGTACTTATTTAGCATTTCTAAAGCACCAACACAAGCTGCAGCAAAGTACAATAGCCAGTAAAAGCAGAAGAGTTGTAAGATCTTGTATTTATGGTAGTAGTCTCTGTGGCCCATTTGAATCTAACTATAAATGATCAAATTCATAAGAAAAAAAATAATCCCTACCCAACCTTCCAGGCCCGAAACCCTTCCTTCCACCCAGTCCCGAGACCCGTCCTTCCACCCAGGCCCGAAACCTGTCCTTCCACCCAGTCCCGAGACCCGTCCTTCCACCCAGGCCGAGACCCGTCCTTCCACCCAGGCCCGAGGCCCGACCTTCCACCCAGGCCCGAGGCCCGACCTTCCACCCAGGCCCGACCTTCCACCCAGGCCCGAGACCCGACCTCCCACCCAGGCCCGAGACCCGACCTTCCACCCAGGCCCAAGACCCGACCTTCCACTCAGACCCGAGACCCGACCTTACACTCAGGCCCGAGACCCGACCTTACACCCAGGCCCGAGACCCGACATTCTACCCAGGTCTGAGACCCGACCTTCTACCCAGACCCGAGACCCGACCCTCCACCCAGGCCCGAGACCCGACATTCCACCCAGGCCCGAGACCCAACCTTCCATCCAGGCCCGAGACCCAACCTTCCACCCAGGCCCGAGAACCAACCTTCCACACAGGCTCGAGACCCAACCTTCCATCCAGGCCCTAGACCCAACTTTCCATCCAGGCCTGAGACCCAACCTTCCATCCAGGCCCGAGACCCAACCTTCCATCCAGGCCCGAGACCCAAGTGCACTCATCCCTGCATCCATTTACCACACCCATCACTGCATCTCACCCACCACCTTCATCCTTGCATCCACCCCTTCCCATTAGTCCATCTGTCTCTCTCACAGGAATTAGGGTGGCATCACCCCAGAGACGAGCAGATTTACCCATACTCTGGTTTTGGTAACGACGAGGTGAAATATTTTGTTCTGTGTCTAGTTCTTCCCAGAGCTCGGCAATCCCTTGTGCCCGTGAGGAAAGAAAAGCAAGGGGCGTAAAGCCCAAACAATAAATCAAGGGTTTTCTTTTTATTTATTTATTATTTTTAAAGTGGAACAGCGATCCCTCTTTACTTGTCCTGTAACGTGGTTCTGTGAAAGGGCACAGGAGTCCCATCCCCTGTGTTTAAACTGCACTGTTTGCACAGGCTGGAATGCTCCATTGCCAATACATTAGCCCAAGTCGAAAAATAAATATCATCCATTCAGCGCCAAACAAACTTTTTTCCGCTTCTATGAAGGAATTAGCAAAAGGATGAGATTAGAGGCCAGTAACGCTTACGAGGTTTGAAGAAAAAAGAAAAAAAAAATTATAAAAAAAAAAAAAAAAATCCCCCACCCCTCCGCTATGCACAGTCGGACAGAAACCAAGGGGGGGGAAAAAAAAAAAAAAAAAGGATATCTCATTGTTTGCGTGCCAAGTGCGCAGATATCGAAGGCTTGCAGAGGGAAAGAAAAAAAAAAGAAATAGATATTAGGATGCAATTTGTGATGCCGAGTGGAGTGTAATAGTATGTAATTGTGACTAATGATACAGAATGTCACTGGATTGTATGATCTGGCGGCTGTCGCTTGGAGGGACACGGTGCAATCACCGCAGCGACGTCTCTTCCCCAGGACGGGGTTAACTCTGTTTGTATTCATACTGTTAGGCTTTTAATATTCGGCAAATGTTAACGCGGAAAGATGATAATGCCAAGTTAATATGGGTTAAGGATAAAATTAAAATACATTTTTTCTGATTGCTGGGTGCTGACAAATTTTTGGCTCCCTCAGCAGCCTCTCCATTGAATTCATGTAATTACACCCAGGCTTCTCTGTGTGCTGGGTTTTTTTTTTTTGTTCCTCTTGGTGCTCCCCCCCCCCCCGCTCCTCCTCCCCGCCTGCCCATACCGTTAATGACATCCCCACTGTTATCAAAACCACTAATAGTCCTGGACCCAAGCAGGAGGAATGAGCAGAGACTATCGGGAGGCCCCTCGAATCATTTGCATGGGGTGTGTAGAGCGCGCTCACACTTATTCTGCCCCATCAGTGTTCAACTGTCAAGGGCTGTGAACAGACTGTGTGATAAATGCTACCCCTAACCCACAGGCTGCTCCCAACAATGCCTCTGCCACCTATTCTCCTGGCGGTAATGGAGATAATGAATGAGCTCTGATGAGAAGCCCAGCTCATCACCATCCCAGGGTGGCTGGGAAAGGAGAGCCTCAACTGCCGAGAGAAAAGGAGCCCTTAATTGGCTGAAGGCATCATTTAGGGATGGGGGGTGTATGGTAATTTCATCCTCTGACACAGTACAAAGCGGTTAACTCATTCAGTGCGCCGCAGCAGCAGCAGAAGCCTGTGGTTCAACCACAGTTCAAGAACACTCTTGGACTCCGATTGTTGAAATCAGACTTTTGGAGTGTGAACCAAAGAGACTTAACCTGGTCCGCTCCTTGCGATGCAAAGCAGTTTATCGTGTCATTAGAAGACCAAACAAAACATGGTGGGACGATATTCCACTCGAGTCGTTACCTTTAACAAGTGAGCCATTAAGCATAATCGCACCAAACGTTAATGCTAATGGCTGCCCTGCTGTTCCAGCCAAGCTGCAAGCTCCTGCCGTGACTAGACCGTTACTCACGGCTGTTGTACGTAAAGGCAATTACACAGTCACTCGGTATTCCCGTCTGCAGCGGATATCAGGAATAAAACACACTGCGAAAAGCTGGAGCCAAGTGATTTTTCCATCAACAAATTCACTAAAACACAAGAAAACTACATTCATAATCATATCCTCACCCCTGGTCCTGTGGTGAAGAGAACGACGCAGTTTGAAGAGACCGCTCACAGCACACTGAAGGACGCCGAGAACACACAGATCAACGATGTCCTTCCACCAGAACAAAGTGTTCTAAAACAGGGCTTGTGCATGACCAGCACGCTGCCGGTATGCTCTAGGCATGGGTTAGCAACCCTGTAGTTACAAAGCATCTGAAGGGTCAATTCCAATGATGCTCATTTATTCATTAGTTTGGCAAAGCCTCATGGGGAATAGGCTCTCCCAAATATTAAGTGCAGAGCTGCACATATAGCAACGGGTCGCAATTGAGAGGTTAATAGGGGATTGGTAACATTTATCAGCTTCTCTTCAGCCAGAATAGGGCCCTAAAACTGGGTTATGAGGAGAACGATCAATGTGGGACCTCCTTATGTACAAAGTCAAAACCTTAAGCATCAAGGCATGCCTAGATATTAGGAATTTAAAGCGCCGTCCCGATCACCCCATCCATGGAGTCCATAGGAAGCTCGTGCTACCGGGTCACATAACAGGCAGGATCTCACCTTTTGCAAGATCCTGCAGGTCGGTGGAGTGATCGCAAAGGGAGACTGGGGACCGGGAGTGAAAACCAAGGGCCCCATCACCTCCCTACAGCTAAGGCTGGTGTCAGATGAGCGCACTGCAGAGTGGAAGGAACGTCCGTCAGAGCGGATGCTCCTTCCACTCTCCGCTGCCTGCCCTCAGCTGTGCAAATTGCGATCCTCCTATGGAGGATCGTGCTTTGCAGCTCCGTTGACGCGCTTTCTAGCGCATCAACGGATTAGTTCCCTAGACGGACGCTTGCTGCGCGCGCAGTTCGTGCACACAACTGTGTGACCGGCGCCCGTCGCTGCATCACGCGGCTGCGACGGCCGCCGGTAAGTGCGGGTGCAAGGCCGCACTAGGTGCGCTTGTCTGACACGAGCCTAAAACAGCGACGCGAAGGGGAAAAGTTAGCGATCGCTAATCTCCCCAGATCCGTACTGGTGGGATGTTGTCCTTACGGATGGGCCACCATGAGAACACGCCAACAGTGAAGTACTTACAAGGTCAATGTACATTTGAGAGACTCTTGAATGTTTGTGTTCGGAGTTGAAACGGTTAATGTAGCGACCAAATGTGAGCACAGGACTTGCGCGCACACATATGGCGGAGGGTGGAGCGATCGCCCGTCAATAGCTGGTGTGGGAGGCCACATCGCATATTAGAGATTATAAGGCAAAATATGGGAATGCACGATCAGCGTGGGTGTAATTAAATTAATTAGCAATATAAAGCACTTGGAGGAAAGTGTCTCCACACACAGAGGTATATGGATAAAACAGGTTTTAAATATTTAACGGGAAGCCATCTGCTGCACGCTGGTTTGTTCCTTGGAAGTATAAATAAATAGATGTGCATGCGCAAACCCTGGTGGAAGTCTCTGGCCTCGGACGTGGCTGCACTCAGCAGCTCGCGTGCCTACCTGAGTGTCAGGTACCAATTTATTGCACGTCCGGAGGGGTGCTTCCGGTTTGTTAAGAAATCGTGAATAACGAGGTGGATGGGGGAGGAACACATGAAGAAATCATTACATGCACAGCACCACATTATCTTTTTCCAGATTTTCCTCAGTGTGGGACATGTTGGTGCAAAGATGTAGGTATCCCAGCTACAAGGAGTTAAAAGTGCGCTATGATCCTAAAACTAGGGACATGATGAGCTTGAAAAAGAAAAAAAAAGTTGAAATAAATATTAAGGTATGTAAATATTATGTATATATTTTATATAAAAAAAATGTTTTCAAATAAAATAAAATATAAATAAATAAACGATAAATAAAATAATTCAGTTTTTAAACCAATGGTTTTCATTCGTCTTCTGGACAAGACTCTGCCGATGCGCTCATTGCGGGAGGTATTCACAGATGTTGACGAGTCAAATACTCGAAGATTCAACGAGTCATTTCTTCTAGCGTAATTTCCTATATAATACACCAAGAATCCGCACTAAAAACTATATCCAAGGCAGGGGTCGAGTCAAGGGGGGAAAGCCGTTCTTCCATTATTTTTGCAGACGGAACAGAGTTCCAGGAATGGCTTTGACCAGTTGTATAAACCTGATCTCTGCTAAAAAAAAAAAAAACGACCTTCCCCCATCTAGTATGGCATTGATTGAAGTGATCTGTATGAAAACAGACTCAGGATGCAAAAAAAATTAAGACGTCATTTGCATGTCTTACCCAGAGTTCCTTGCTGCATATGTGGAATGTTAGCACAGTAGCTCTGGGATGTAGTTCTTTGTATTGCTGTGATGTGCAGATGGCTTCTGCAATAATAAACTTTATTAATTACAGTGTGGAGGCTTTTTATCTCATTTTTTTGCCCTCCACCACAACCCAAATAAGATACATGTAATATATATATATATTACATGTATCTTATTTGGATTGTGGTGGAGGGCAAAAAATGAGATAAAAAGCCTCCACACCGTTATTAATAAAGTTTATTATTGCAGAAGCCATCTGCACATCACAGCAATACAAAGAACTACATCCCAGAGCTACTGTGCTAACATTCCACATATGCAGCAAGGAATTCTGGGTAGGATATGCAACTGAGATCTGTCTCACTTTTATGCATCCTGGGTCTGTTATTACACAGACTAAACACACTAAAATCAATGCTATGCCATACTATGGCTTTCTAGCAGAGATAAGGTTAGAAAGCCATAGTAGCCATAGCAGAGGATCTAAGGGTAAGTAGTCAATGTAATAGAGGAGCAGGAAATGCTGGCAGAATGCTTGGTTGTGTAGGGAGAGGTATTAGCAGTAGGAAAAGGGAAGTGCTCATGCCACTGTACAGAGCACTGGTGAGACCTCACTTGGAGTACTGTGTGCAGTACTGGAGACCGTATCTCCAGAAGGATATAGACATCTTAGAGAGAGTTCAGAGAAGGGCTACTAAAATGGTGTACGGCTTGAAGGAGAAAAGTTACCAGGAAAGGCTTAATGATCTTAACATGTACAGCTTGGAAAAAAGACGAGACAGAAGAGATATGATAGAAACATTTAAATACGTAAAGGGAATCCACAAGGTAGAGGAAGGGAGTATATTTAAAAGGAAACAAAGTAGCAAAACAAGAGGACATAGTCTTAGATTAGAGGGGCAAAGGTTTAAAAGTAACATCAGGAAGCATTATTTTACTGAGAGGGTGGTGGATACATGGAACAGCCTTCCAGTAGAAGTGGTAGAGGCCAAAACAGTAATTGAATTTAAGCAAGCATGGGATAGGCATAAGGCTATCCTAAACAAAAGATAAATCCAGGTAAAGTATCCATGTAATTGGGCAGACTAGATGGGCCGAAAGGTTCTTTTCTGCCGACATTTTTCTATGTTTCTATGTATGGCACAGCATTGATTTTAGGGTTCTGTGTAATAACAGACCCAGAATGCATAAAAGTGAGACAGATGTCATTTGCATATCCTACCCAGAATTCCTTGCTGCATATGGAGAATGTGGCACAGGAGCTCTGGGATGCAATTCTTTGAATTGCTATGATCTGCAGGTGGCTTCTGCAATAATAAACACATATATATATATATATATATATATAGATTAGGTAGGCCGTGTTATATATATATATATATATATATATAATTTTGCTACAGCAGAGGAACGGGTTGTTTGATACAGTTAGAATAACCAAAGGGGAGAAGTGCTTTGGGGACTTGAGAAATTTGGAAGATGGATTAATCGGAGATATTATAATAGTTGTTATGTGATAAAAGCTTTTTGATTCACTGAGAAATCGGATTATAAAAAATTCTTCAGGACTCCGTGATTACAGTCTATTTGTGGTTCAATTGGAAATTGTTTTGGTACCAATAATAAAAATATTAAAGGCAGACTGAACCTAAAGGACTGGAGACATTATTTAACCAATATTACTCTTCTAGTGTTTGTTTTCATTACTTTTAGTTTAATATAAACTCCACTGCGATGAATCCTCTGTATTAAATGGCATTTGGGATGTCATTTCCCTCCTGCGCTGAAGCAGCTTCACAGGTCTTGGAATGGTTTATGGAATCCCATTACTCAAAGCCACAGATTGCCAGCCAGACCTGTTTGCTGCCGCAGGAGCATCGTGGTTAAGCCATTAGTCGATGGCTGGTGTTACGTTATCAGTGGCACAGCTGTGATGCCGCAATACTGTTGCGGGAACCTGTGCTTTTAAAAGCTCATTACTAGAAACCTGCCTCCTCTCCTAAGCATTACAAGTCTTACTGTAAGTATATTGTACGCAAGATCAAGCTTATCCTGGTTCAACTCAAAAAGCAGCCGATATACCATACGGCATCTATTGTGTGATAAATATGTGAGTGTGTATATATACAGTATCCATTCACATAAATACACCCCTGCATGCATAGAGATATATACATACACAGTATCCATTCACATAAATACACCCCTGCAGGCAGAGACATACATGATCAGTACTTGCATATACTTTAGTATTTGTACATACTGTATACGGACCCTCCACACATACATATACCGCTGCATTCACAGACTCCCATATAAATACAACCTTGAGGCACTATCACCTCGTTAACGCTAGCGCTCACATAAAGAGGCATTAGCGTTCCGCCTGTATCGCCTCCCGATCGTTATGGGTTAAAAACACCGCTAGCGAATCAGTAATAGTGCGAGCTTACTGTAATATGCGCGCTATACTTGACATGGGGAGCGCAATGTGTAAGCAATCAGTAATTAGCATCAGGATCACAAAGTCCTAACGCCAATTACAAACAGTTGTCGCTAACTGAAAAAGTTAACACCAGCTCAGATCTGCAGAATCAGCAGCAGCTTAAACCCCCCCAAAACACAAACACTCACCTCTCATCCTGCAGCGAGAACGGCGACTCGATCCGCCTCTTGTGGCAGCCGGGAGCAGAGTGAGACTGGGGGAAAAAGTCCCCAGTCTCCCTGCACGATCACTCCGCCGACCTGCAGGATCTTGCGAAAGGAGAGATCCTGCCGGTCATGTGACCCGGGAGCAGAAGCCTCCATGGAGGGGACGATGGGGACGACGCTTTAGCGCTGCCCCGAGCATCCTGGACCCTAGCGCCCGCTATGGTACAGGCTGCAGGACGCAGCGCCTGCCCGTAATCTACAGGTAAAACGGGGACGCTAAGGGGAGATCAGCGATCGCAAATTTTTCCCCTTAGCGTCCCTGTTTTAGCTGTAGGGACGTGATGGCGCCCTTGGTATTCACTCATAATAACAAACGGCTGCACAGATATACAAAAAAGTATGAACCAATTATAAATTTAAGAATCCTGCCCTTTTTGGATGGTCTAAAGATTTTAGGTCTGAAGAGAAACAAAGATCTAGAATTGGTGAGCTTGGTGCACGTATAGTTACATACGTGTAACCAGGACTGTATAGAGTATTACATAGTGTATCCGTCGCACAGACATGCACTGATTGAAGCGGCACGTTCAGCGAGCCAGGAGGAATATTCCCAGTGGTTAACCTGAATGCCATCATTACACTTGTTTATATTTGTGAATGAAATGGAACCAGGTTGCATTAAATGTCACTTGATCTTTGAACCAGTCCCTGCTGGTAACCTGGTTTGAGAGTTCATTAGATTTAGAAAAGTGGATAAGGGAAGTACGAGCAGGAAACTGCCGGGTCCCAGAGGACACTTCAACAGCAGGAACAACAATCCCCATGTATTACCAGGAGCGCTAAGCGTACACTATTCCTGGCGTTTGGTTACGGTTACATTGTGCGCAGCAGCTGCAGAGCACATTGCACGCTATGCGTAGATGTCTTCGCACAGAACATTATGAGGAGGCGTGCAACCGGGGAGAAAAAAAAAATCACTGAGGTTTGCGGCCCTTCTAAGGTAGTGGCTTCTTAAATTCTGAAGCCTACATCCATGTCTGGGTCCCAGTGGGGTTTTATTTGGTTCTCGTCACAGAAACAAGTTTTTCCAGTCAGGTGAGCACAGCGATACCTCTCCACAGGAATGAAGACCATCTCTTAGTACAAAGTTAGTACACCAGCCGTACTTACCTGCTGGACACCACCATCATTTTCCTCCTAAAGGAGGACTTTTTTTTTGAGAAAGTATTTTACCAGGAAGGATACATTGAAATTTCTCTCGTTTTCAAGTATGTCCTAGGTGGCGAGTCTGTAACGTTAGAGAGGTGCTCTAGCTGGGATTCGAACCAGTGTCTCCACAGTTTCCATGGCTATAGAGCAGTGATGTTACATCTACTCCATCCATCCGATACTCTACTCCATCTAGCCAGTTTATACTGACATTGGCAGCTTTAGTTGGACCTCAGACAGTTGTGCCAAGACATAAGAGCCCTGTAGTTCAGTATAACAAGTGCACTCTAGGAACCATTGTATCCGGATCAACATCGGATCAACAACGCGACCAAGGCATTACCAACATCAGGATAAGACTCAGACTCCCTTTAAATGAGGATTTTTCAATGTCCAGGAACTAGAGCTGTTGAAAGAAGCCAAGAACGTCAAAAGAAGTCTCTGCCAAATACCATTGTCAAGTAAATCTCATACGTAACGCTACGGCCATAGTTTATATCGGAGAATCTTTAATTTCACTGCAATCCGGATACACCCAGCGGTTTGCTTTTCAGACAGCATTTAGAAGCTATAGATTGTACGTGGTTTCCAATCTAAGCACTCTTTGACAGCTTGGATACGGGTGTATATGAAGATACAGCCCCTTGGCCTGAAACAGGTTAATTTTTTGCTTGAGCGGCGAGGCGGGTGCGTGAGAAGTGCTGAGGTTGTGCAATATGTAGGCTCCAGGTGTCCTCAGGCAGGGAGAGCTTCTGCCGCTTTGGATCCTCTCCCTCGCTTGATAAACCTGCTCTGCCCTCTGCTTCCTGACATCTATTACTACATCCAAGAGTGACAGGCACATGGCGAAGACGAAGAATATATACCGATGCAATGGCCAGCGTGAGAAAATGGAAAAACCTCCTGCAGACACCATCACCAAGTTAGTTTGAGTTTTCGTACCGATGACAATGAAAGGGATCGGAATCTTTAATATAGAGCGTGGAAACGAAAACAAACGAAAATTCTACAAATTAGCAATGGTGAAGGTGGTCCTGGTCAATGTCATAATAGGAAGGCGTTGCGATAGGTTTATGTTTAATTGCTTTCATATCTGTTTGTGTTTACTGTTTTGTTTACATAGTTTTATCAAATATTTGCTTGCTTTTAAAAGACACATTTTGTGAGTGGCCCGAGCCTTTAGCACAGGGCTGCAGGTGTCCTGCTTAAGACCACTTTAACTACCGAGCCCTTTTCTTGAAGATGAAAAAATGATCGTAACGTTTTTTTATTACTTACAATCTGGGACATATAGTTAACACTTGAATGTAAGTTTAAAAAAAAGGGGGCACTTTTCTTCAAAGCTTATTATTATTATTCTGAGATAGCTAAAGACTCAAATAATTTACATATTGTCTCAAAAAAGAAGGATAGGAGTTTTTCCATTACAGAAATATTGCTGGGATGAAAGGTTTTAGACTGTAGATGTGGTCTTTTAGCCTGCACAATTTTAAAGGATGGCCACTTTTAAGTCAAATACAGTAAAGTGACCATGATAATAAAATGGTCAGACCTCCTGCTTAAGGGGATTTGTTGTGATCGTAAGGAGATTATTAGCAATGCAGCTTCCAAAATATACCAATATAAATATTATCTGTAAGTGACATAATGCCTGTGTATGGAAATTACCGTAACATCTTGTATCTGCACTTTACATGGATTTTCAGTTACTATAACCCCCTGAATCCTATGCCTGTATAGCAGCGAGTGACCCCAGAGCCTTCCCTCAGTTCTGTCCTCTACCTGGCTGCTGTAGTACAGCAGTATGTTTTGTTGAACCTAGTTACAGTGGGGGTTAGGGGGCTGCTTCTTTACAATATAGAATGACAGGAGTATAGGCTCTTGCTGGGAATTTTGTCTCTCCCCAGGGGATAAACTGATCTTGCACTTAAAGGAACACTCCACTCAAAAATCACCCCCCCCCAGTTTTTTTATCCTAATCCATTACTATTCCGTTAATAAAAAGTAATTATTTTTTTTTGTGTAACTGTAATACTTACCCTAAAATCCACTTGTTTCCAGCGGCGTCTTTTTTTTATTTTTTTTATACCCACCTCCCTCCTCTTCCGCTCCCGTCCTTCTTGCATCGGACTTGCCTTCTGGTTTACGTGAGAAGCGCGCATGTGCGCCTCTCACGTAAGCCAGCCAATCGGATCCAAGAGGATGCGCGCAACACTAACCCTCAGTCGCTGTCGCCAGCTACTGCGGTGAGTTGGAGACGTCATCGCGCTGAAAGTGCGATGACGTCTCCTACTCGGCAAAAGTCGGCAGAAGCGGGAAATCTGAATCCCGCTCTGCTGACTGACAGCTGGGAGGGCGAAGTAAAATCCTCCGCCTCTCTCAGCTGTTTTCAGCTTTTTCTGCTGAACTGCTGAGCGGAGGAAGGGGGGACAGAGGGCGGCATACTCCGGGCATCATGACCACCTAAAATAGCTTAGGTGGTCATGTTGCCTAGAGTATCCCTTTAAAGCATATGCAAATGGGGTATTGCTTAATCATTTTTTACTTCTCTTTTTTTTTTCCCGCAAATGTAATTATTATTAAGCATGAAAAAAAGCATACATAGCTTACAAAACAATTTTGTGAACATCAGTATAGACATGGATAAGAGGGAAGAAGGATCGCCCAAACCCTAGTAGGAAGAAAAAAAGAAAGAGATAGAAATGGATAAGTCAAGGGAAGGACCCAGAACAGCAGCAAGTGGAGCAGCATTTGACCATAAACTCCACAAGGCTAGGTGCCACGTTCCCCTCCCGCCTCCCAACTTTACCTATTGTTTTTGCAAATATACCTACATGTTCTTTGTAGTGAAAGGGTTAAAATTATTAGGATAGCCGTATCGGATCAGATACGTCACGCAGTGGGTTTGAAACGTTCAGGTATTGTAGTGTGAGGAACAATTGTGTTTTGAAAGACTTTAATCAGTTCTTCGTTATAACGATTTCCATTGCAAGTCAGGCCTCAGTCCCAGCATGCATCGGGGCAAAGGTCGAAAATGCAACCATAGCTCGGGGTGTTATTAAATAAACAAAAAAATAAATAAAAAAAGAGAACACACCCTTCATTTTCATTTTTAATTAGTACGAGGATGGCTGGCGTCCAATATCTGCTCGACTTCCCGAACGACTTTCAAGCCCGGGCAGGAGAGAACATTGTGACCTCTAACCCGCGAGCTCCACTTTTCTATTGGACACCTGCTTAAGGTCACTTTGAGGTCATATATCAGCCTGAAGGTATGAGTCCTATATCTAAGAGGAACCTAAATCTTTTATCATTTTGTATACGTAAATGTCTATGTACACAAACAAAACAGGAGTTCAGGTTCAGAAGAAAACAGTTTGAATATGATCAATGGTAAGACGCACCTTGAATACGCCGTGTGATTTTGGGCACCTGTTTTAAGAAAGGATATTATGGAGCTAGAAAAAGGAAGGTTTAGGTTATGAGGAAAGACTAACAAGCTTAAACCTGTTTAGTTTAGCGAAATGGTACCTTAGAGGGGATCTGATAACTTTATATAAATATATACAGGGACTTAGAGGGGATCTGATAACTTTATATAAATATATACGGTGCCTTAGAGGGGATCTGATAACTTTATATAAATATATACAGGGACATAGAGGGATCTGATAACTTTATATAAATATATACAGGGACTTAGAGGGGAGCTGATAACTTTATATAAATATATACGGGGCCTTAGAGGGGAGCTGATAACTTTATATAAATATATACGGGGCCTTAGAGGGGATCTGATAACTTTATATAAATATATACGGGGCCTTAGAGGGGATCTGATAACTTTATATAAATATATACGGTGCCTTAGAGGGATCTGATAACTTTATATAAATATATACGGGGCCTTAGAGGGGATCTGATAACTTTATATAAATATATACGGGGCCTTAGAGGGATCTGATAACTTTATATAAATATATACGGTGCCTTAGAGGGGATCTGATAACTTTATAAAATATATACGGGGCCTTAGAGGGGATCTGATAACTTTATATAATATATACGGGGCCTTAGAGGGATCTGATAACTTTATATAAATATATACGGGGCCTTAGAGGGGATCTGATAACTTTATAAAATATATACGGGGCCTTAGAGGGATCTGATACCTTTATATAATATATACGGGGCCTTAGAGGGGATCTGATAACTTTATATAAATATATACGGGGCCTTAGAGGGGAGCTGATAACTTTATATAAATATATACGGGGCCTTAGAGGGGATCTGATAACTTATATAAAATATATACGGGGCCTTAGAGGGGATCTGATAACTTTATATAAATATATACGGTGCCTTAGAGGGGATCTGATAACTTTATATAAATATATACGGGGCCTTAGAGGGGATCTGATAACTTTATATAAATATATACGGGGCCTTAGAGGGGATCTGATAACTTTATATAAATATATACGGTGCCTTAGAGGGGATCTGATAACTTTATATAAATATATACGGGGCCTTAGAGGGATCTGATAACTTATATAAATTATACGGGGCCTTAGAGGGGATCTGATAACTTTATATAAATATATACGGGGCCTTAGAGGGATCTGATACCTTTATATAAATATATACGGGGCCTTAGAGGGGATCTGATAACTTTATATAAATATATACGGGGCCTTAGAGGGGATCTGATAACTTTATATAAATATATACGGGCCATTATAAACCATTGTCTGGAAACCTATTCATTATTAGGACTATACACAGGACATGAGGTCACCCATTTAGACTGGACGAAAGTAAATTCAGCCTAAAACATTCTCTGCCTGTTGAGGTGGTTGGGTCAGAGTCTGTACAGACTTTTAAACATCGACTGGATGACTTCCTGCAAAAACAGAATATTAAGGGTTATAATATTTAAAATGTGGGTAAAAGCTTCTTGATCCAAGGAGAAATCTGACGCCATCTGGGGTCAAGAAGGATTTTTTCCCCAGTGTGTTGCATATTGGCGAGCGCTTCAGACTGGGGTTTCTGCCTTCTTTAGTATCAACAGCAGTAGGTGGTGCGTGAAAGGCCGAACTCGGACGCATGTCTTTTGTTTGGCCTATGTAACTATATAATATCCAGTTGAGTCACACTGCTTGGAAACATGGGGAGGACATGGAAGGTAAAATAAAGTATTCTGCAGTGATGGTTTGTACTGCAACACACCTTGTAGAGAGAAGAGCCCTGTAACAGCAGGTCGTGTGCCATGGGGTTAAACTAAAGACATTTTTATTAAGAAGACATAAAAAGGATAATCTGCTTAGGGTGAGAAGCTAAACCGCCTTAGCAGAAAGCGCTCTGCAACATATGGTTCCTCAAAGGGTGGCGAGAAAAAGAAAACATCGATGAAGATGAAGAAGCCGTAGGCTTTAAGATCCCGGCTTGAAAAGCCAAGTGAACATGCAGCGTGTTTCCGGAGTGACATCAAAACTGCCATTCGATGCGTCTCCCTCAGACGGTGCAGTAAATGCCACTGAACTCAGTAAGACGGAGAGCTTGACGAGTCCCGGATTAAATGAAAAAAAGAGCATGTGCCTTGAGCATTTGCCCCCGAGCAAACCCTTTCTAATAACAAAGCTCTGAGGCCTTCGTGTGACACAAAGGGTTTCTCCATGGCTGTTGTAACAGAACCACGTCCAGCGGTCGGTACACGGAGCTGGTAAATTCGCCTTTAGTCTTTTATAAATGTACTCTGCTGAGTAACGAGTATCGCGATCTAAATGGGACTTGCTGTGGTTCCCGGACACGGTGGGTGCAAACACGTGACCGCGTCGATAATCCACTCGCCATAAAACGAAAAGATTACACCACAACATATGGCAAAAGGCAAAGTGTATTAAAAGCGTGCTCGTTGAGGATCGAACTCGGAGGGATTAGAAGAACCCGTAACGAGCACGGCTTATTATACACCAAAATTGCCCAATCAACAAACATGTTCATTTAAGTAGAAGGTGCGCTTTGCACGTTACACAAAATCCATTCGATCTGAAGACCAACGAGTCCAGGGATAAAAGGTAATAAAAGCATTCTTAAGCTTTGTGCGTCAATGTGAGGGGCGCTGCACGATCACACATCAGAGCGGCATAGGGTACCATATTTTTGTATTTTATTTTTTTTCAGAAACCACTGAACTTTGAAGAATTCCTGCCTATACAATGCAGAATGACACGCTGGAAGAGATAAACCTGCCTGTTGTCTTTTGTCCCCGTCTGTTGGATTCTTCCGTTGACCCTCTGGCCATTAGCCAAGGTAATATGATATTACAAGGATCCTTTCATGACCTATCCTGTCACCACCTCCAGCAACCATTAGCCGTCATCTCTCTGCCCATCGGAAAGCCGCAAAGTAGACGAGAAGAAAAGACAAAAACTGGAGTGTCTTCTTTTATCTTTAGATCTAATCCCACCTCAAGGTCTACCTGGTCCCCCTACCACATTCCTTCCACGTCTCGCATGGCTTAAGAAAACCATAGGATATAATGCTGACTTTATACATGTTCTTCTTTTATGACATACGATACTCCGGCGTCTTAAGACCTTTTTTTTTTTATGCCCAACTGTGTTGAAAGGGGTTTTCTAGAATTTTTTTTTTCTCCAGGTATCTATAAAGATAAATGGATTGATTTCTTATCCTCATGACTTTTCTAAGGCAAACAACATTATTACTTTGCATCAAATCACATCACTGTCTGTTAATATGTGTAATAAGTGTGATTATAGAATCGATTTCTTCAGGACAGAATTCTATCATTTTATTCTCACTTAATATACTTTTAGTCCTTTTCCCTCCATCACATTTCCTCCTAAAAACAATAAAAATAAAAAAAAATACATATTAAAAGGTAGAGAGAAAAAAAATAAAATATATATATATATATATATATTCTTTTGCTGAAAATTGAATTATTTTCATCCACTCAATCATATAGGCTGGAGGACATCCTGAGCAATTCAACCATTCAATAAATGTGAATGTGTCTCGTTTCAGAATAACATCTCCCATTATCCAATCATCACCGCCCCAAGGTAACATTACTGTAAAGCTGATTAATTGAGGTAACATTTTTTTTGAATCAGTGACCCTCTACCTTTTTAAAAAGTGAACTTTTTGTCCGCAGAGGGAAAGTGTTCACTAGAAGCATCGTAAATCACCAGCCGACGATTCGGTCTGATTTATTCGTTTTTGTACAGTTCACCTAATCCCCCAATTGGCCGATACTTTACACTAAAAAGGTATCCATCCATGTCTACTCAGGGTTGACGCTTGAAGATCGCTCAGCTCAATGATCTTCTCCTCTTGGCATCTACACAATTAATGCTCGTTCAATGCACATTGGGAGCATGTTAAATTTTTCTTAACAACCTCAGTGGTTGCCTATAATCTCATCACGTTATATGAAGCATGGCCAATAAAAAGAACATTGATGGTTACTTTAGCTCAATAAAGTCGGGAGTTCTCATCTGCCAAGACCCAAGGAAAAATGGAGCCGTGACATTAAATACACGGTGGCATTTATGTTCATGTCAGTGTGACACACCGAGGTCCCAAACCGCAGATCCTTCAGCTTGAGCGCAAGAAAATTTTCACGTCTTATTCGGGAATGAACGTTAAAAGCCTTTGAGATTCTTCAAACGGTCTCCCCTGTTCTCAGGATGGCTGCTCATGTCACGTTCAGGCGCGACTTGGAGAAAGGACATTTGGTGGAATGACCTTGCTTAGCCAACCAAGAAAAACGCATCATGGTCCAACACCCAGGCAAGAATTGCAGCTATAGGATTTCACAACAATCCCTTCGCACTACACCCCAATAATTTCACGAGATCTGCCAAGTCAGAGGATTGTTTGCACATAAGCGGGGAAAAATAACGTAAAAGGTCAAAAAAATTGAGTCCATTACAACTTATAATCACCAATAGATCTCCTGCTATGTGAGACGCATGGATGTTAGACTAGATTTTAATGTCGAGGAAGAAATCACAACACAGCGCTTAATAGACCTAGGTCCATAAGAAAGTGGGATAGACACGCTATATGTCCATAAACATAGTGATCCTCATTTTCAAGCAATATGCTTCTTTATAATGCAGGTGATGGAACGTATACTGCAGAAGAAAACAGAGAAAAGGACCAAGATTGCGCAGTACACCAACATCAGATGGAGATAAATTTTGTTCGTATTCAACTCACATTTGGAGGAGCCCACAGCCGGCTCTCAGGAATATAGCGAGCAGGGACTTATGTCAGGTGCCCGTATATCCTTCGATCTGTTCCTCCAGTGTCGCCAAAAATGGTACTGCAGTGTGAATTGATACCTCTTGGTGCAATAAAACACAGATAACTTGGCAGTTTAAAAAGCAAGCTAAGTTCAAACTCACAAACGATGAGCCTCTATTGGCTCCGTCACAATTTGCTCAGGGAATCATACAGGGGTTCCCCAAACCTTCTTTTTCAGGATCATTAAGGCAGACGGCAATCAAATTAAGTTAAAAACATTTATTAGTTTAAAACAGACAGTTTATATCTACCAGAACGCGTTTCGCCAGAATGGCTTCCTCAGCTGGTTATTACAACTTATAATCACCAATAGATCTCCTGCTATGTGAGACGCATGGACGTTAGACTAGATTTTAATGTGTTTATGGTACAAAACCCTCGCGTGTCCTAAAGCAACGTTTCATGTTTTCGTGTTAAGAAACATAGAAACGCTGCGAAGTATTAATAAGCCACAAAATGAAACATCTCCATCTTGGTTTTCTTAGAACCTGTGAGTTAAACGACTTGAAACCCAGTCCTATAAAGCACTTTCCAGCCTCTACTCGCAAGGACATACATGGCCTGATGGGTAAGTGAAGGAAAGCAGAGCTGCACAGACTGCGCGGAATATCAGGCTCTGGGATGCTGGGAGCAGAATACTCCCCACACGCCAAGTAATCTGAGTAACTGCATTTCTGAAATGGTTCTCATACTTTGGGTCCTTTATAAACATATGTAAGATGCTAGTCAGGGGAGTGGGCTTTGTCATGGTGGGTTCCTGACAGGATTTAAGGAGCCTATTCGATTGCTGGCTGGTATAGGCAGATTATGTTTTGAGTGTCTGCACAGATGTATACGATGGTGCTGGTGCGTATAAAAGAACATAATGGAGATCCAGATCTCCACTTCATTCCCCCGTGACTCGTTTTACTCCAGGACTTTTAAGACATTGTGGAAAATGTTGATTCAACATACATGATGGTCATAATAAAGTCTGTGGGCTCTATACCCTAGTGAAAGTCAGCGTCCTGATGTCTGTAAGCGTTAATGTCAGCATAAGTGACTTTAACGCATGCCCTCCATACTTCCTGATGCTAAACCCGTAAGAAATCACTTAACGCATTGGTTTTTACGCTAGCTTGCTGTACTTTGCATCCTATACTTAACACACGGAGCGTAATCAGTAACTAGCAGTTCGATAAGTACGGTATTACAAAGTCCTAGCACTACTTGCCATCGGGACTCTAAAGGCAAAATTTTAGCGACACCTAAAAGTTGGTGCTAAAGGAGTCTGCATTTGCAAAATCATATAACAACCCCACCCCCTTAAAGCCGATCATCCCGCGGCGAGAACGGCGGCTCGATCAGCCGCTTCTTGTCCCTGGGAGCAGAGTGAGACTGGGAACAAATTCTTCCCAGTCTCAATCCGTGATCACTCCACCAATTCGTGAGCGTGAGATTGTGCAGGGTTCACATCCTGGAAGTGCAACCCCTCAATGGAGTCCTATGGACTCCAGAAGGTGATACGTGTGGCGGCGCTGAAGAGCTACAGCGAGTAACCCGGCAGTTAGTGCTGCGTTTTGGGTGCCGAGCTAGCTTCTGTGACGTATTATCGTGCCAACATTGGGACGCTACGGGGAAAACTGCAGGAGCAGATATTCGCCGTTAGCCCCCCATTTCAGCGTTCACTAGGGAATAATGCCCTGTGTATGGTAAGTATTGAACGTATGTGTGCACATATGGTATGCATGTACCAAGTGCTATTTGTACCCCCTTGAAGCTCACAAACCTTTACGGGATTCTATTGACAGATTTTTATCCAACTCCAGGTATTGGGCATTCAAACAGTTAAACATGCGTTAGAAACCTTCTTGTCGCATTTTCACAACTCGAAAGTGCTGAACACAAAGCTTCCCGGCTTAAAGGAGTGTTGCCCAATTAAGAATGAGTTGAAGTTGTGTGCATTCCTGCGGACACTTTGCACCAACATATATAAAGTTTTTTTAAGGCACATTAAGTTTGCAAAATGCTTGCATGCCTGTGTGCTGCTGTGTATATAGCATGCCACCACATTACAAACAGCAGCGCGTCGGTAGTCCGCCCCCTACACCGCCTTCGCCCGATTACTGGTTAACCCTGTAGACAGCCTCTGAACGCGCCACTACCCCGCTTTGAATTCAAAACCGCGTTACCCGAAAAGAAAACTAATCCTTCAGGTGTGGTGGTGAAATGCTTGCTTTACGAGCTGAAGAACAGCTTATTCTGTCTTTATCTGAATCCACAAGTGTGAATCGACGGCTTCTAACCACAGTGAACAAACAGCAGCGTTTAAGTGCCGTGAGAGGCGTTTGTTTAAGAAACCGCTGTTTAATAGAAGAAAGTCAGCATCAATGTAAACAGCTGCGACATCGTCTGACAGATCGTCGGAAAGCAGGTGTCATTCGCCCGGCACATCAACACATACAGCTGCAATGTCAAGTCCTTAAGAGCTGCTCTAAGAGACCCCTACATGTGCATCTGCAGCCGCCAATGGAACGATTATCCCAGATACCGCAGGTCCCCATCATCAAGCAAAATGCCAAGTCGGCATCATCCAGTGCAATCTCGGCAATTACCGGTAAGCTTCATTAGTTCAGCTTGTCCATTGTTCTACAGGATGCGTCTCTTCATCCTGAGCCAATAGCCATCCGCAACCATTATTCGTATACACCAATTCCCAGCTTGTCCATCCAAACCGTCTTTATAAACAGGAAACGATATACAAGAATTCAGAAAGTTCCGTTTCTCTTCGGGGGTCGATCATTAGAAGAAAGGCTTTAACAGAGATATCAACACCATTTCCCCTTTTTTTCGCAATGTTGATGGCTTCCAATTCCCAATAATAATTGAATACAATATATGGCTAGAGTTGTGGTTCGGCAAGATCGAAGGTCTACATTTTGGGCACCTATTGCCGGCTTGAGAACCACAGCATCAAGTAATTCTTGTAAGCAGGGCTGGATTAAGGCCTTCATGGGCCTTAACAGGTCAGGAGCGGAAGAGCTGGGTCGGTCTCTGCCCCTTTCTTCTCACCTCCCAATGTGCCATTACCAGAGTCTGACTGGCAACCTTTGGCGTAAGGGGCACGTACAATCCAGAGGTCCATAGTGCAGCAACTCAGCCCCCACTTCAAGTGCGTTGGTCGCTCATCTCTGCTCTTACTCACGACTTCTGCACTGATTTTCTCTTCTATTATCAATCGCGGACGCACCTCTCCGCAGTAGTAAGCCTCGGCCGCGAGTGAGCAGCAGAGAGGAGCGCAGGCAGCATTTACCTGCTGAGCCTTGTCACCTCTGTGTGCTGAGCTCATTTTGACCGTTTTGCACTCATGTTTAAACGCTAATTGAAGTTCTGCTTTTTATAGGACCCAGACAAATTCTATATCTTTTTTCCAGTAGACTCGGCAGATTCCAAATATATCATTTTTATGCGTATACATCATGTCCTGTCAGAATGCTATAACAAAAATGTCAGGGGAAAAAATATCTAAAATTTCCATTCAGATTTTAATAAGTGAAGCTTGTGTAGCTGGTGGTCTTTGACGATAGATTTGGGATTAGGGATCTGCCAGGAAGACCCGCTCAACGTGTTAACTTCACTGAATGAAGCATGTCCAACAACTGTGCACAGCAGCCAAAATACAAAGGTTCGGGAACGTGTGGTTTTCCTTCTACAGTACTGCCAGGGTTAAATAAGGACAGACAAGCAGTATTTGGCAGGTCTACCTGTGACTGAAAACCACAGGCCTGCTAGATGCCCTTTGAAGAGGTTCTTTCCATCCAGGGGAGGTAGGTTCATGTTACAGAGAATCCTGGACAGGGATGATTAATTACACGACTGTCTGCCACCAGCCAAAACACACGGAAACGGCCTTTATTCTGTTCCGGGACCTTACTGCACCATTGACAGAAAATAAATAAATTGCACTTCCAATTGGGATTTTTGAAGTATTGTTCCTAGTGGGTCTAAACTGTCAAGTTCTGGTAAAACAGAAAGGGGAGGGGGGTACAAAAAGTGCAAACGTGTGTCCTTCATCCTCAGATGCATACAAATTAAAGAAATGAGATGTCATTAACTAAAGCCTTCTTGAAAATAATCTCCAATGCAATAATTCAATATGGCGACAGCAAGACCTACTTTACGACACACCGCCACCTGTTAACCTTCCGGGCCCCAAAGCCATGTACAATTCTGAATTAAGGTGCTGTGAGAATACTTGGCTGGATGCGTTAAAAATATGCAATAATAGAATAAAAAAAGATCAAACTTCAATGTAATTTTGCATCTCCACAAACACGTTGGAGAGGCACAAGAGTTCTCAAAATCCATGAGAGCAGCCAACATTATTTGTTGTCAGATTTGGGAGTCTCGGCTATTATGATTTTATTTATCTGTTTAATCTTTTTCATCCCCCCCCCCCCATCTAATGGAAGAGAAAAGAAACCGGAATGCCATTATAGCTTATTATGATAAACCTTTAAACGTGCCAGTGATCGCTGTGAAATCACCAATCAAGCTTGCCAATCACGGTGGGCATGTGGGGAGTGTTGCTATTCAGAGAGTAATTGTATCTGTGCAGGATGCGCCGTTACTGAGCAGCAGAGGGTTTACACGGCTCACTTTCAGCCAGATTAAAAAGAAGGGCTCACGTACAATGTGTACAGTGGTTAAAAACACGCGCACATTACCTTCATTTTGATTCAGAATTTAGCGCTCCTCCATTATTATTAGAATATCATTTCATAAACATCCTTAACCGTTCCTCTACTTCAACATGTGCAAAACAAACGGAATCTACAGATTTATTCACTGAACATGACAACGGAATGTAGGAGGTGAACATTTTAGAACACAATGGACAATCTAGTAGAATTTTTCCACTTTGTTAACCTAGTCTTAAAAATGTACGATTTTCCGGTCGATTCTTCTCAATTCTTCCTTTAGTGAATGAACTCCCGTGTTACGTTCATTTGTTTTTATTTTGTTCATATAAATACAGTTATTTGATCTCGGTTTCCTTTAGATTTGAGCCTGGTGGTTGTTTAGTGTTCATTTTTACTTTTTTTTTGGGGGGGGGGTTACAACTCCAAAACATGAACCCCCAGCAGGCCAGCACATAGGGTTTATAGAGAAGAGAAAAAATAAATGCCACGGTGTGATATAGTCATCAATAACGTCAGGTCTTTTAGATTAAAAATGTAAATTAAGCAATTTACAGAAAATAAAAAATAAAATATCGATTCTATTTCAACAATTCACCAACACACATGCCGTACAAACATACATAACCTACCCATGTGCTAAAATCATGGTGTATATATTTATGTAAACATAAGAAATTCAGAGAACTCCACCCATAGATTTAAAAACACCTGCCACAACATCAATGTACCTCACCAGTGGCTGGTACATCAGCCGCCAATGCCTGTGCTTACATCATTAATCCAATTACTAGGGAAATGCATCCTCCTGGGGTTCTCTGCAGTGGACTGATTCAAATAAAACCTACAGAGATGAACCTGTGAGCCGTGTGACATGATTGGGTGCAAACCTGGGAGACGTTGTCAGCCTCCTACTATAAAGACATGACAGGAGGACTCTAAATTATGTCTGTTGCATCTATTGGTCTCATACGCACCATTATGAAATATGCATGTTTAGGATGAGGGCAACACACACACACACAAGTTAGGGTTGCCACCTGCCCAGGATTGACCCAGACAGTTGGGGTTTTGAATTATGTGTCTAGTTTTATGATAAAGATGTAACCTATGTTTTGTGTTATGTGTCCAGGTTTAGCGGATCCAGATTTAGGCATTTTATTCAATTTTTATTGAAGTGGTCAGGTTTGGCTTTAAGAAAAGATGGCAACCCTAAGGCACGCGCACACGCAGAGCTTTTCTTGAAGAGTCACAGGATATTATCCTTGGTTTAATTCTTCCGAATGTAAGCTCCATGAGACGAGAGAAAAAAAAAAACGCCTTGGTTTAACGCTGGTGAATGTGGCAGCTGCATTCGCAGAGGCTTTTTAGTTAAATAATATAATGCGCATGTTCCTGGGGCAGGGTATAATTTGGGTTGTCCAGCTGGATCTCACACAGCATATTGCGCCGCAGCCTGCACGGATATGTTGAATGCATTCACAGCTAATAATCGTTGGCTTCTGTTCAGTTAAAGCGCCAGACTCTCTCTCAGTCCACTAGAAGCACGCACTTTAAATATAAACTGGGATGGATACATGTGCCCTGCAAATCAGACTTACGCCACTGTAACCCATCATTGCGCACCCCGTACAAATAGCTCATGGGTCTCTTGTGTGTTATTCCCGATTTGCCAACGTAAACATATGACAAACCACAGGCCAGATCCAGTTGCCGTGGCTGGCATTGGGTATAAGGTGTGAAGATTGGGTGTGTTAATTTTGACATTGATTTTGTCTAGAGAATGGGGTTTAGCCATTTCATGCTTCTGAGCATTGTAGTAAATCTGTGCTACTTTAAATATAGATTCATTAAAAGTATGACAGATGGCACCCAACGGGGAATGGCTAGAATGGGGAGATTTTTTTTTTGATTTTTTTTTTGCACATGCGAAAAAAAGAGAAGATATGAAGGAAAGTAATGCAGAATGATGCAAAGAGATGAGGGCGAGTGCTATAATTATCTCTGAAAGAGAGGAACACGAGAAAAGGGTAAGAGGAGGAGAGCTGCACTACTGCATGTTGGTCCTTGAAGTAGGAAGTCCCAGCGATAGCTAGAGGAAACCTGTTAGATCTTGTAAGTTCTCAATATCCAAGAATTCTATGGAGTGATACACATCAAACTCACAGCGCTCCCATCACAATGAACCTTTCATTGCTCGATTTTGCTCAGCTGGGCTTTCCAGTCGCTACACAGGCGTATATTATCTCTTCATGTACCAAACATTAAGAGAGCGCGCTCCCGAGGGAAATGCTGCATTGTGACTTGTGATCTTGGTGTATAGAACTCAACTTCTGGATATAAAATACACTGTGTACACGAGATGATAAGACATACAATTTCTAAGCGATATTAAATGGGTGGGATTATATAACTGAACCAGAAGATTTATTTTTTATCCTATTTAAACAAACCGCTTCTACTGGGTGGAGAAGAGGTAACATCACTGCTCTATGACTGGAGACACAGGTTCGAATCCCGGCAAGAGCACCTCTCCAGTAAGTGTCCTTGGACAAGGCACCTAACTGTACATACTCTCCTACCCAGGACATACTTGAAAATGAGAGAAATCTCAATGTATCCTTCTTGATAAAATACTTTCTCAATTTTTTTTAAAAATTATATATATAATAATAATAAAAAACACAAATCGTGCGTCCTTAGTACATAAAAAATAAAAAAAAAAGCTCAGAGTATTCACGAAGCCATAAGCCAAGATATCAAATTTGGGGATAAAATATAGAATAGAATTAAAATCTAAAATCAGCACATTTTCAATACTGTCTATTTTAGGTTAAAATTTGCCATTTTTGTGTCCGCCATTCCCGGTTTAGAGTATAAGCGCAAAGAAGTGGTAATAGAGTTGGAGTTTGATACAACTACTGCTGCGGAGCACGATTTGAAAGGTACGTCGCTAGGAAAGCTAGAACAGAGAAAACACGAAGCTCTTAATGAGTAAAGAGCGACTTAATGCGAAGCTATAAAATTCTACAGCTTTTTCATTCATAGCAAACCCTCTGATACAATGGAATTTAATGATTGCCGCGGTGTGAAGAGCCTTCATTACTACTACGTTCTTCGCCTTTCATGTATCAAGCGGTTAAACTGGGCATGCAGGAAGCTCTGAAGGCCCACCGAAAGCAAGCGGGGCCCGATCTAAGGAGCTCTTGTGGTACTCGAAAATTCGGTGTACAATACTCCGCCTGAGGAGAGGGCATTTAGCCTAAATCCAAAGTAAGTGGTGCCTTTGTGGCTGAAGACTTCCTGCTTCTGTCCATGATTACGTTTGTTTTCTGTTGGGGAAATAGGAGAGCACTTGACGAGGGTAAAGTGGGGGGCGCTAGAAAGGCTAATTAAGTGAATGGAGGGCTCAATGGCATAAGAGATGAGAGCTTCCCCTCCTTCTATTCCTGGGCATGCTGTATAATATGAGTGAAGGTCAGGGTATTGTGTGCCGTGAATACCTTTCCTGCTCTTCTATGAAGTCCTTCTGCATACCATCGCGTACAGAACAGTGCCGCTGTGGCATGCAGAGTAAGTGACTCAATTAGAGGATGTCGCATATAAATGGCAAGAAATACCACTGAACGGGATGAGATATGTCCACCTACAACGTCAATGGAGAGATCATTTAATTGAAAAATGTCATACAGCATGGAAATCACTCCATGAACACAAAAGTCGATACGCAAGTCATGAGGTACCTACATCACGTTTTCTTGGCATCCAATCAAAAGAAGAGATCGAAAGTTGATTTTGCTTCGACATGAAATTTGAAGAACAGCCAAAATCTGAATTATTATACTCAAAACAGCATGGTTCATTTTACAACATTCGGGGTTATCCGGAGACATTTCACTGACATTTCGGTGCTCTCTCGTTCCCATGCTCGATTCGCCGACCCTGTGGTGAATTCAGCATTCACCACAGGGTCCCCAAATTACAGCGAACGATCCGGGGAACGCATCCGCAAAACCGCCGCGTCAATTTAAAAAAATACCGAATCGATGCGAATAACCGGCGAAAGCGCGAACGCAACCAACGACCCGCCACAAAAACACAGAGTCAATCCGAAAAAAAGCCAATGGCACCTCGAACAGAGCACCGACCAGCCGCTGGAAGACGCCAACAAACAGGGGTAAATAAAAAACAACAAACATGCACACCCCTCCCCCCGCAATTTTTAAAACACACTTGCAAAGAAACTACTGGATGAAAATGCCTGGAAATAATATATAAGGTCCTATGAATAATAATAAAATGGTCTGTTAGAGAACAACAAAAAAAAACAGCCATTAAAAAATAAATAAAAAGACTTTTTGCTACAAATGAAAAGAATAAGCCGTTGAAAATATTTTTAAGAAAAATAAGTCTTTTTTTAACATTGAAACCTATGGAATTCGCCTGTTTAAACTGGTCGATGGAAACCACCGAAAATCAGGGAATTTCACTGACATTTCAGTGCTGTTCAGTGTTCTCTGTATAGATTAACCATTGCTTCTCTATGGGGATTTCACTGCCGAAGGTCATCATATTTCTCTGTCGATTCGCCAATGGTTTTTTTTTTTGGAGAAAGTATTTTACCAGGAAGGATACATGGAGATTTCCCACATTTTCAAGTATGTCCTGGGTGGCGAGTATGTACCGTTAGGTGTCTTGCCCAAGGACTGGAGAGGTGCTCTTGCCAGGATCGAACCTGTGTCTCCACGGTAATAGAGCAGTGATGTTGCCTCTACTCCACCCAGCCAGTGGAGTAGAGGTAACATTTGAATATTTGTTAAACTGCCTGCCTTTTGAATAGCCGAATGGCCACGAAATTGCACTGTATGGGGAAACTCACTGTTAGGCTCTCTTCGACTAACCCGTTTTGTCTGTCCTGATTATACCAAATTACTACCTGCAGTTTGACACTGAAATATACACAATGCAGAAAAACTGAGGTTTTGGTTTACTTGAATGACCACTAAAGGGAAGCTGTGCATCGACACTAGGTTAGCACCTAGCTTGAGAGGTTTGTCTTAATGTGAAAGGTGGGTTTAAGGCTTTAATGTCAAATAAAGTGAAAAACCTCTGCTTTTGTTAAGTGTGGATACATGGGAGTCAAACAGGAGAGGACAATTTTTTGGTATGTTTTATGCAAGAAGTGGGGCTAGATACGAACCTGCCGCCCAGCCTGGAATTAGAGCGCGGGACTGGTTTTTCTGTGTTTACTGTATTATACAGCCAGATCATATTTGCTCCTGTCCCCACTACATCTCCTATTTATCCCGATGGAGGACCGTTTGTGTGGGTTCCTTTAGACTGGACAAAAGGAAATTCGACCTAAAGCATAGGAAGGGTTATTTTACGGTGAGAACAATAAAGCTGTGGAATTCTCTGCCTGTTGAGGTGGTTGGGTCAGAATCTGTACAGACTTTTAAAAAACGACTGGATGACTTCCTGCAGACACAGAATATTAAGGGATAAAATATTTAATATGTGGGTAAAAGCTTCTTGATCCAAGGAGAAATCTGCCGCCATTCTCGGGCCAAGAGGGAATTTTTTCCCCAGTGTGTTGCATTTTGGCGAGCTCTTCAGACTGGGTTTTTTGCCTTCTTTTGGATCAACAGCAGTAGGTGATGTGTGAAAGGCTGAACCCGATGGACGCACGTCTTTTTATAGCCTGTGTCGCTATGTAAAATAAACACTCTATTTTGCCACTGTGCAGAGAGCAAGCTGGAAGCAGTGTGTGGACCTTACGAGGTTTGCCTTGTCGTGGCTATTGGATTTAAGAATTTTTAAGGCCATTCAAGTAAAAAACACACAAGGTTATTCAGAGAGGGGTGAAAAGCAGGAGAATGACTGGAGAATAGAAAATTCTAGGTCAAAATAGTCAAACCAGAAAATTTCTCCCATTTATCTCACTTTCCAAATCAGCTATTTGGTCTAGATTGTTCATTCTCCTGGCAATTCGTCTGGCTTTCACCTCTCTCTGAATAACCCTGACAGTTTTGAGGGAACTGAACTATGGGAGTCAATGCAGATCACGGTTTTTTAAGTATGTTTTCCACATGAGGTGGGGCAGGATATAGTCGCCGTGGCCGCCTAGGTCAGGAATAGAGCGTAAAAAAACATTTTTTTATGTATTTTTAACCATAAAAAGCCTGTTCTCTGTATCATGTGCAAAGTGAGAGAAATTGTACGTCACAATATAGAATATTTTACGTTTGTTATAGAAATCTATGCTGTATTTCCCTATTAGCAAACTCTGCTACCAGCAGACTTGAAATTCATTAAACCGTACGATTTAGTGGTTTGGATTAAACAAAAATACTCATAACTTTAGTATTTTTATATATCGGTCTGAAAATCCAGCAATTTATCTATTAGGGTTTTTTTGTTTTTTTTAAATATATTATTTTTACATTTCGACATTTGTAGGATCTGTGCAAATGAGCAGCTGCTACAACGTGACGATATTATAATGGTAATTATTACTCTACGTTTATCATCAGGTACTGCTCAATATATATAAAACATATGCTAGCGACAGTACCACCTCCAGCAGACAGAAAGAGTGCTGAAAATATGTTTACACGAACACAAGTATACGTACACACAAAGGGTGCTTTATCTGGCAATCAGCTGGGATATCAAATCACAGGCAGAGGTCTAGGTTTTACTCTCTCGACCAAACATTAGCAACGGGAAGATGATTGACTTCTAGGAGCTTTGACCATTGTACCTTTTTTAAAGGTCAGACATAGAGGTTCCGGAATACTTCCTGTGATTTCAGAAGCAACAGCCAATGCTGTGTATAGAGAATAGCAAAAACAAACAAAAAGTATCCAATAAGAAAGAGTTATTTTAGAGAAACCACATCAGGCATCATTCACAAAACACCGTTCAGCCTCTTATGTACCCTCCCCACTCAAACACACAAAAAAGATAAACAAAATTACCTAAATGTGAGTGTAATGGAAGTTTATTATATATATATTTTATTTTTATATTAAAAGTTATAAAAATTAGATTAAAATTGAGATTTGAGATTATTCTTTATATAAATATATACGGGGCCTTAGAGGGGATCTGATAACATTCTATAAATCTATACAGCGCCTTAGAGGGGATCTGATAACATTCTATAAATATATACAGCGCCTTAGAGGGGATCTGATAACATTCTATAAATATATACGGGGCTATTATAAACCATTGTCTGGAAACCTATTCATTAACAGGACTATACACAGGACACGAGGTCACCCATTGTATTATACAGCCAGGTCATATTTGCTCTTGTCCCCATTACATCTCCTTATCCCGATGGAGGACCATTTGTGTGGGTTCCTTTAGACTGGACGAAAGGAAATTCAGCCTAAAGCATAGGAAGGGTTATTTTATAGAGAGAATAATAAAGCTGTGGAATTCTCTGCCTGTTGAGGTGGTTGGGTCAGAGACTGTACAGACTTTTAAAAAACTACTGGATGACTTCCTGCAAAAACATAATATTAAGTGTTATAATATTTAATATGTGGGTAAAAGCTGCTTGATCCAAGGAGAAAACTGACCCCATCTGGGGTCAAGAAGGATTTTTTTCCCAGGGTGTTTCATATTGGCGAGCGCTTCTGACTGGGCTTTTGCCTTCTTTTGGATCAACAGCAGTAGGTGATGTGTGAAAGGCTGAACCTGATGAACTCATGTTTTTTTTCAGCCTATGTAAAAGCCCCGCACTGCAAATAATAAAGTTTATTATTGCAGAGGCCATTTACACATCTCAGCAATTCAAAGAACCCAATCACAGAGCTCATGTGCTACATTAACCATATGCAGCACGGAACTCTAGGTAAGATATGTAAATTATGACCGTAATTTCTCATTTTTTTGCATCCTGGGTCTGTTTTCACACAGAACCCTCCAATCAATTAAACGCCATACTAGATGGATTTTTTTTTTGCAACATATATAAATTTATTTATTTTTTACATTCTTTTGTAACAATTGTAGAATTCATACATTGAGTAGGAAAATTCTAGGAATGTCCTTACTTCCTCACAATGATCTCCACACACTTGGGATACGTAATTGGTGTGGGCTGCTGTCCTTCCTCATACTATCTCACCCCATTCTTTTTCTTCGCTATAGTTTTTTCTTTCTGTTAAGAGGTGACAATAGGTTCAAGAAATGCAATAGGCCCCCGTGGCTCATAGAGAAAGTAACTGCGTGCCTGTTGGGTATTTAAGATAACTCACAATACATTCCAAGTCTTTTCACCAACCTACTAACTAATGAATGGGCAAATGTCAAAATGGGAGCGTACAGAGAAAGCACTGGAAAACACAGACAGGAACCCCCTTGCTGAATACAGAAAGCCCTGCTCAAAGAAAAGGAGGACCACATCATACGCTACATGAACCAAGTCCACCAGACTACAAAATACGGAGCCGAAACCAAAGACTCGCCTAAAAAACAACACATAATAGAGCCTGTATATCGTGTTAGACCCCATTAGAGCCCCCCACTAAGAGCGTGCTCATTGTACGGTGCGTTGGTCAACTTTATTTTCAGCGAGCATATCCTTACAAATAACAGCGGAGTCGCCTACAGGTACATGTAAACCTGCCGTAGTCTCGGTATTGCAGAATATGGATGGAGACCTTCAAAGTGAATACTTGTTTTGCTTTCTCGAATGTGATGTAGGAATGACCAAATGTGGTCACCACTTCGACAGTGACCCAGTGCAGTCAATACCGACAGCATCGACTCATTTGTGGTGGAAAACTCATACGAAGGATTATCATCTAATTCTTTGGAAAGAAGGTTCCTCCAAAATAAAAGGCGTAGTTGTAGTTTAGGTTTTACTCGGCACAGTCAGTCGCTGAGTTGCACTGTGCTCAGTTGTATGCTCATTCACGTGATGGCCCAGAGCAGGTATCTTAATGACCGAACCCTCCCAGATGTTGATGGTGTACAATTCCCATAAAGCTCTGCCTGCAATAGAGAGCCAGAGAATCGTGAGAGTTGCAGTTCAGCAATATCTCTGTGGTCAGATTTTGTGAGCCCCGATCTAGAGAGTGCTCTCAATATTAAGAAAATAAGGCAGCCCCATCTTTATCATGGTAATGTTGGCATTTGCATTGCCTTTGCGTCCTCCAAGGAGTGATCCTTTTTTAGATACATAAACGAGAAAAGAAAAGTAAAGCAAGGATTAGTTAGATTAAGAACAAAGGAAGGAAGGTATGTAGAAGAGGATAAAAGTCTCGCTGACTGCCTCAATATTTTTGTTCAGTCTTTGGAGAAGAATAGGAAGGAAAGGGACCTCAGTTAGGAGGAAACACTAAAGAGACATTTACATATGAGTTTACAGAGGAGGAGGTTCTACAGCAGCTGTCTAAAGTAAAGACAAGTCAATGGGGCCTGATGGGATCCACCCTAAGTTATTAAAAGAGCTCAGTGGTGTAAAAGCAAAACTGTTAACAAGGATTGGTTAAATAAATCTGTTAACGGGAGTCGTCCCAGAAGATTGGAAATTAGCAAATGTTGTGCCCATTTACAAGAAGGGTAGTAGGGAGGAATCGGGGAACTATAGGCCAGTTAGTCTTACGTCAGTAGTGGGGAAATTAATGGAAACCATGTTAAAGGAAAGGATTGTTGAACATCTAAAAACACATAGATTACAGGATCAGAAACAACATGGGTTTACCTCAGGGAGATCATGCCAAACTAATCTTATTGATTTTTTTGATTGGGTGACAAAAATAATAGACAAAGGTGGTGCAGTAGACATTGCTTAGTTAGATTTCAGAAAGGCTTTTGATACTGTTCCGCATAGAAGGCTTATCAATAAATTGCAATCTTTGAGCTTGGATTCCAATATTGTTGAATGGATTAGGCAGTGGCTGAGTGACAGGCAACAGAGGGTTGTGGTGAATGGAGTTTATTCGGCACAAGGTCTTGTTACCAGTGGGGTACCTCAGGGGTCAGTACTTGGACCCATTCGCTTTAATATTTTTATTAGTGATATTGCAGAAGGTATTAATGGTAAAGTATGTCTTTTTGCTGATGACACAAAGATTTGCAACAGGGTTGACGTTCCTGGAGGGATCAGCCAAATGACAAATGATTTAGGTAAACTAAAAAAATGGTCGGAGCTGTGGCAATTGAGTTTTAATGTGGATAAGTGCAAGATAATGCACCTGGGGCGTAAAAACTCAAGGGCTGAATATAGAATATTTGATACAGTCCTAACCTCAACATCTGAGGAAAGGGATTTAGGGGTTATTATTTCAGAGGATCTAAGGGTAAGTAGTCAATGTAATAGAGCAGCAGGAAATGCTAGCAGAATGCTTGGTTGTGTAGGGAGAGGTATTAGCAGTACAGCAGCACAGAGTACTGGTGAGACCTCACTTGGAGTACTGTGTGCAGTACTGGAGACCGTATCTCCAGAAGGATATAGACATCTTAGAGAGAGTTCAGAGAAGGGCTACTAAAATGGTGTACGGCTTGAAGGAGAAAAGTTACCAGGAAAGGTTTAATGATCTTAACATGTACAGCTTGGAAAAAAGACGAGACAGAAGAGATATGATAGAAACATTTAAATACGTAAAGGGAATCCACAAGGTAGAGGAAGGGAGTATATTTAAACGGAAACAAAGTAGCAAAACAAGAGGACATAGTCTTAGATTAGAGGGGCAAAGGTTTAAAAGTAACATCAGGAAGCATTATTTTACTGAGAGGGTGGTGGATACATGGAACAGTCTTCCAGTAGAAGTGGTAGAGGCCAAAACAGTAATTGAATTTAAGCAGGCATGGGATAGGCATAAGGCTATCCTAAACAAAAGATAAATCCAGGTAAAGTATCCATGTAATTGGGCAGACTAGATGGGCCAAAAGGTTCTTTTCTGCCGACATTTTCTATGTTTCTATCCTGCATGGTGATTCTAATAAAAAAGTCAAAAGCCCTTCTACATTCACCTAAAAAGTTGTGACTTTACAGTGCATAAAAAAAATTTAAGGTGCTGAATTAAAAAAACACAAGACACGACTATTTTTATATCGTCAAAATATCTTGCACGACCCGCTAAGAACATTTTCTTTGAAATACCTATTAACAGTCCTTTGCGAAGCTCTGACACTTGAGATATTGTAAATTTGGGCCGTTGATCTGCTGCTTCCCAAATACTTTCCCCTAGTTACCCTTCCTTCAAATGCTCCCTTAAGACATTCCTATTCAGGCAAGCCTACCACCCGACTCACTGCCCCAACCAGTCCATCACTCTCACCTTGCAGTCCTCTCCTCCTGTTTCCACCCCCCAACCCTTCTAGCTTGTGAGTTCCTACGGGAATAGGGCCCTCGTTTACTAGTGTACCAGTTTGTCAATTGTTGTTCAATGTAGTGTAACCCTGTCTATATTGTGCCCATTGTACAGCGCTGCGGAATATGCTGGCGCTTTATAAAGATTAATAATATTAATAATAAATACAGCAAAAATTCCAACGGGGAAGAACGAGAGAGCGAGAGAACTAGAACGAGCGAATGAGAACGAGAGAAGAGATCCATCTAAAAAATTGCAAAGCCATTTAACTCACCAGTAGTAAGCAGATTGGCTCCCTATTCAAGGAGACATTCATCTAGCTCAGCATGCTATTAAGAGTTTTATAACTAAGAACAATGGCAGTGGCGGCCATCTTTGATAATCCCACTACATGCCACCGCACATTAAATTTTCACATTATTGCATTGCTTCACCACGTAGAACAGAACAAGGTGGCAACTGGATACATAGTGATGGTGAAGTGTCCCCTCAAGTACCAAATGTCTCCAGAGTGGTACAAATATGTCAAAGGGGTTAAAAACATGTACTGTTTGGCAAAGTCCGCAGCCAAAGTGATGTAGCAAAGAACAGCTGGGAAGTAATTCTACTAATGATGAGGATAATAAGCACATGGCAGGGTTCAGGGCTTGCTGCTGAAGCTTCACTGCTCCTGAATAGATAGGAGTCATTAAATACCCTTGATTATCTCTGACCAATATGTAATGGGTTTACAGCCCTTTCAATTAGTCAGTATTTGCCTAGGACTCATTATTTTGCCTTTCTGTAGGCAAGAAGTCCAGTGGTTCAGTCTGCAGTTGGATTTCCGCTACCCTCGGTGGACAAAGGGCAATGGCCCTAAAAAAAAGAAAAAAAAAACTAGGAGAAGCAACTCTGTGCCAAGAGTAAGAAGTGGTCACATTGTAATCTGCAATACAGCCGGCTGATATACTTCACCTTCTTATATTCTGACCCCAAGATGAAGATCAGCCCAGCACAGAGCAAAATAGTCCTCTCCAAAATAGTCCGATTGACACATCCATACTTTTGGATTTTTTTATGGCAAATATTAGGCATCTGTGAGAGAAGTACCATGGGCACTATTTCCTCCCCAACGCTAAAACGGGGTCGCTACTGGGGAAAACCTGTGCCTACAGGATTGTCTGTAGCATTCCAATTTTAGCATTCGATTGAGGGGCAGGCGCTACTTCAGCACCTTGCCCTAGAACGTAGCGCTACTCTCAGTGATTCTCATGGTACCGCTTCTGCACCGCCGCGAGTATCACCTCCTGGAGTCCATAGGACTCCATGGAGAGTTGCGCAGCCAGGCCATGAGATTGCGCAGCACCACGGAGGAAGACTGGGGTCTATTTGTCCCCAGTCTCACTCTGCTCGCGTCCAGGAGATGCAGCAGATCGGGCCACAGTTCTCGCCATGGGATGAGAGGAGAGTATCTGATTTATAGGGCGGGTTTAAGAGTGCTAAATGTCAAAAAGCATAATCAGCACCAGCTTTTAGGTGTAGCTAAATTTCGGTTTGCGCGTCCCTGCAATGATTAGCGCTAACACTTTGTAATGCCTTACTTATGGAATCACTAATTATTGATTGTGCATCCTATACTAAACATTGAGAGCACAAAGTACAGTTAGCTCGCGCAAGCTAGCGCAATCACTTATGTGCCAACGGATTCCTCCTGTGTTTAGCGTTCGGGATGTAATATGGGGGATATGCATTAAAGTCACTTATCCTGATGGTGACGCTTACTCATCCGAACGCTACAGTTAGCGCTCACTAGGGAATAGAGCCCCATGTGTTGCAAGACTGCCCATTAGACCAACGTAAAAAAATCTTTAACAATTCCTAAAAACACAAAGCATCCTTTTATTATTCATAAGTATCAATTTTCCAAGCTGCCATCTAGTCCTTTATAACATATAAACACATGTAACCTTACACATGTAGCAAGGGTTGAAATAATCAATGAGCATGGTAGGGGATTGCAAATTACTTAACCAACACATTTTAAGTTTCTGGTTCCATGCTCCAAAAATACCATGTACAAGCTTATCAGAGTCTCCATCCTTGGTGTCTAAAATCAGCTGAACCTGGAGGTTATGTCCTTGGTATTTAATAAGCTTTGTTATCAAACGAGCTGAACCTTGGAGTTGCCTCGATGGAATCTAACAAGCTGAACCTGGAGGATATGTCCTTTGTAACTCACAAGCTGAACCTGGAGGAGGTTTCTGTGAGATGTAACAAGCTGAACGTCAAGGTTGCTCACCTTAGAGATTAAGAAGAAAATCTGGAGGTCACGTTCTCTATGTAACTATCAAGCTGTAGGTCATGTCCTTGGTACAACCAGATTGTACTTTGTGATGAGTGTACCAGGGGGTTTCGAAATGATCCATAAAGAAGGCTTTGTGATAACCATTTTGGGGGAAGAATTCATTTTCTCAAATGGCTTGAAGGAACAGTAAGGCAAACTCATGTACTCCAAAACAAAACCTCATTTAATGGTCAGGACATCCTTATGATCTAGTGCTAAAAGAAGAGCAACCTCCCTAAGGTCACGGTCTGCTCTATTCACAGGTAGAGATGGTTGTCTTATGATACAGCTGTGTTTACCATGTTAGGCCTGTATTCCAGCCCTGGTGTAAATGTAACCAGAGCTTTTGGATACTTAAAAACTCCATGGCTATGGTGAATTGACAACAAATTTGTTAGGTTTACACCAGGGTTGGAATTGAGCCCCTAGTTTGCGATGAAATGGAGACCTGTATGATGGGCTCAGTGGAAAAATACTATCATTCTTGCAGCATGTTCTGCTGCAAATGAGTATCAAGCCATCAATAAACGTCTACGGATCTCACCTAAAAGGTTTAAAATTGTGTAAATATATACACAATGCGTTGAGAAAGTATTCAGACCCTGTAATGCCCCTAGCCGCCGGCGCCGTAGAAAGCCTAAATCCAGCGCCGCCTCGTAGTGCTGAGACTCTCAGTCTTCTCAGGACTCTCCACTGCAACACTCAGGTGTTGACTAATTCATCTGATGCTCCTTGCACAAAAACCAAACCGCACCCAAGTAACATTGCTTCTGCATTGTCTTGGTGTATGCCAAGCTGACAGGGAGCTATCTCTTGTTCCTGTATCTGCCTAGACTAACTATTTTGTCTCCTCCAGTATTTCCTTCCTCTGTACCTGCATCCCACAGAATCCTCAGCCCGCTGCCGAATCCTCGGAACCTGCTGCCCTGCATCCCGCAGAGTCCTCAGCCTGCATCCTGCAGAATCCTCAGCCTGCATCCTGCAGAATCCTCAGCCTGCATCCTGCAGAATCCTCAGCCTGCATCCTGCAGAATCCTCAGCCTGCATCCTGCAGAATCCTCAGCCTGCATCCTGCAGAATCCTCAGCCCGCTGCCGAATCCTCGGAATCTGCTGCCCTGCATCTCGCAGAATCTTCAGCCCGCTGCCGAATCCTCGGAACCTGCTGCCCTACATCCCGCAGAGTCCTCAGCCAACTGCCCTGCATCCTGCAGAATCCTCAACCCGCTGCCCTGCATCCTGCAGAATCCTCAACCTGCTGCCCTGCATTCCGCAGAGTCTTCAGCACGCTGCCCTGCATCCCGCAGAATCCTCAACCCGCTGCCCTGCATCCCGCAGAATCCTCAACCCGCTGCCCTGCATCCCACAGAATCTTCAACCCGCTGCCCTGCATCCTGCAGAATCCTCAACCCGCTGCCCTGCATCCTGCAGAATCCTCAACCCGCTGCCCTGCATCTTGCAGAATCCTCAACCCACTGCCCTGCATCCTGCAGAATCCTCAACCCGCTGCCCTGCATCCTGCAGAATCCTCAACCCGCTGCCCTGCATCCTGCAGAATCCTCAACCCGCTGCCCTGCATCCTGCAGAATCCTCAACCCGCTGCCCTGCATCCTGCAGAATCCTCAACCCGCTGCCCTGCATCCTGCAGAATCCTCAGCCCGCTGCTCTGCATTTCCAGGACCCTTTACAGACCCAGGACACTCTGCCTGCAAAGACTCTTCTGCTTTTGTTTTTCTATTTATTTCCTAACGATCTCCTTAGCCTTCATTCTTTTATTGTCTCCTTTTTATAGTTTAGAGTAGCTTAGTACTGTCCTTCTGTCTATCCTTTTCTCACCTTGCTTTCAGTTAAATCTAGTTACTGTTTATTTTATATATTCAGTGTCTTCCCTTCCTCGTCTTATCCAGCTCCTTGATATTTGTTTATTGCCTTTTTTATGTTACTCCTAATAAATCCTCTTGTATATGTTTATCTGAATCTGTTCCCTCATTGCATATTGGGCTCAATTCTACCACCCCGGAACCAGCTCCTAACAGAATGCAGAAGCCTACACCAATTGAGCCCGCAATGATTCAAACCATCACCGGGTTAATCCAGAAAGCCCTTCAGGAGTTCCTGACCCACCTGATTCAACTCCTAAATCTGCAGCTTCACAGACTATGGAATCCTTCCACAAAAGACAACATTCCTGCTAACAGGGTAACCCATGGTCCTTTAGCTCCAGCAGAACATGCCAGGAGACTGAATGCCAACCTCTGTATCTATTGCGGGGCACCAGGCCATTATCTCCCACTCTGCCCCTCAAGACCACCTAAGAGGACCCCGGCATCAAAGTCTAAAGCTACTCCTGCAGCCAAACCCGGTCCTAAGAAATCCACCCCATTTCATAAACCTGCAAATTTCCCTGATTCCATGTATAGAGAACCTTCTACCCCTATGCCATCTCCTCTGACTTTACCTGCATCTCCGTCAAGATCCACCAGATCATAGATGTCAACGCCTGTACCCTATGAACCCATGGAATATGAACTCTCAGACACCAGGATATGTGATTCACCTATGGAGACTGAACCTGCATATTGTAACAGCACGCACAGCCAGCAACCCTGGAATCCAACAACCGTTCCATATCAGGTCAGTTTATTATCAAAGCCTGTACCCCCAGACTGTGCCCTCTCAAACGGAACCGTGGTCCGTAAGAAAGACTTACAGGGTTATCCAAAGAGATTCGAATTGCTTGAGAAAGGTAACCGAACGCTGAAAATCAGGGTTCGGTTACCTTTCCTGACCATTCGGCTATCCAGAGAGCAGGCAATTCGCCAAATCCTGTCGAATTGCCTGAACATACGGTGCCTGTTCGGTCCCTGTTCGAGGGCAGTGAAATCCCCATCAAAAAGCACTGCTTCGGCTATTCAGAGAACACAAACCAGCAGTGAAAGGTTCCCCTAATGTCCTGCCATTCGGTGGTTTAATTCGGCAAATTTATTCAGGAGAATCCCATAGACTTCAATGTTAAAAATATTCCCGTTTTAATTGAATATCTAATAAACCGTTCATTATAAAATTCTGCAGCAAAAAGTCTCTTTATTTATAGATTTTTTAGGATACTTTAAGCATTTTTCTGAATTTTTTAAAAAAAAATTAAAAGTCCGATTTTTTTTTTTTTTTTTTCAGTTTGCTTATTTTTTTTGTAACAGCCCTCTTTATTATCATTCCCTGGACCTCCTGTGAAAATTTCAGACATTTTCGCTCAGTAGTTTCTTTGCAAACAGCGTTTCTTTTTCCCAGATTCATACAAATGGTTTTTCTAATTTATTCACTGCCTCCTCTACGTCACAGCTGCTTCGGCTCTGTGTGATTCGGCTCCTGTTCGGCTCCTCTTCGAAGGTTAATCCAGATGTTTTTGCTTGTTTTCATAGTGCATTCGGTTAGTTTTCGTCAGGTTTTCGGCAGCTTTTCCCAGCAATTCGGGGACCCTGTGGTGTTTGCTGAATACACCGCAGGGTCACCGAAATGCAATCGGCAAAAGGAACCGAATTGAAGAGAACGAAAAGTCACCGAACGTGCGGTGACTTTTCGAATCTCTTTGGATAACCCTGTTAATCATGTTTGAAAAGGCCTTAGAGGCCAGGAACATAAATTGTCAACCCAAGAACGTGATTATGGCTACTAGTACAACTCCCCTCACCTTCAGCCACCCTGGTAAAGAACCACCTCCATCTATACTTACTGCTTATGACACTGGTTCAGAAGGCTGGGACTCTGAAGACTCCATGGACATGCCGCTGCAAGTCGCACGACATTCTAATGGTGGTCCTGGACGACGTAATGGCCTCCTTGGAACCACCACAATTATTCCCCACAGAGATCCAAAAGAGGATTTTGTACCTTCTGACCGCTCCCTATCTGTCGAATTCGCTGACTGAGAATATACACCTTTCTCACCTATCTATGGTGCAGCATTGGCAACTATGACTAACCATTTCTATCAAGGTCCTCAAGCTACAGATTCCGGTACCCACGACCCGGTTCCCTCTATGCACATTCCAGAGGTTAAGCCGAGAGGTCCTGGGACTCCATCTACAGAACAACTTCAACTGAAGACACTCGCCAAGATAGCAGTGCCCGCTGCCAGAGCGTCGTTTCAAGCCAAAGAGCCTGTTGCCGATACTTTAGTTCCTGCTGAAGTGTTCGCTGCCACATCGCCTGCTGACAAAGTTCCTGGTTACGCCAAAGTGCCTGCTGCTAGAGTTCCAGTTGCTGAGGTGCCATCAGTCAATGTGCCTGTCACTGAAGTGTCATCAGCTCACGTCTCTGCTCTGGCGGCACCACCGGCTGATGGCAAAGTGCCGAACGATACACCCGCTACCATGGACTTACCAGCTGAGTTGTGTAATACAGAGACAAAGCCAATTGCTAAGATCATGACTGTTACCATGGGGCCCACTGAAGAAACTTCGGCCCGTGCTATGACTGATGCCATACCTGGTGTCATATCCTCCATGGCGATACTTGCCGAACAAGTTACTAAGGTGGCTCAGACTGTGAGCGGACAACAGTTAATCATAGAATCTTTGCAAAACCGGTTACAGAGCACTCGTGACTATATGTTACCCCCACTTCTTAATACCTCTGCTTCTAAACAGGATCCTGTTACAGAACCGAACGAACCAGCTGTCCCCATAGGATACCATGGGATGGCTAAGGTGGAGACTCCTATCTTCACTAAGAAGATCAAGCCGGGGAAACCCCTACTCCTGGGTGCAATTCTAACATCCCCCAACTCCTCAGAACCAGAAGACCTTTCTGACTCTATGACCACTGACGCTGATCCCGAAACACCTGACACCATCTTGGTCACCCAGAGTGTGACCTTAGAGGGGGGCGTATGTAATGCCCCTAGCCGCCGGCGCCGTAGAAAGCCTAAATCCAGCGCCGCCTTGTATTGCTGAGACTCTCAGGACTCTCCACTGCAACACTCAGGTGTTGACTAATTCATCTGATGCTCCCTGCACAAAACCAAACCGCACCCAAGTAACATTGCTTCTGCATTGTCTTCGTGTATGCCAAGCTGACAGGGAGCTACCTCTTGTTCCTGTATCTGCCTAGACTAACTATTTTGTCTCCTCCAGTATTTCCTTCCTCTGTACCTGCATCCCACAGAATCCTCAGCCCGATGCCGAATCCTTGGAACCTGCTGCCCTGCATCCCGCAGAGTCCTCAGCCCCCTGCCCTGCATCCCTGCAAGAATCCTCAGCCTGCATCCTGCAGAATCCTCAGCCCGCTGCCGACTCCTCGGAATCTGCTGTCCTGCATCTCGCAGAATCTTCAGCCCGCTGCCGAATCCTCGGAACCTGCTGCCCTACATCCCGCAGAGTCCTCAGCCAGCTGCCCTGCATCCTGCAGAATCCTCAACCCGCTGCCCTGCATCCTGCAGAATCCTCAGCCCGCTGCTCTACATTTCCAGGACCCTTTACAGACCCAGGACCCTCTGCCTGCAAAGACTCTTCTGCTTTTGTTTTCTATTTATTTCCTAACGATCTCCTTAGCCTTCATTCTTATATTGTCTCCTTTTTAGGCTAGGGTCAAACGAAAGCATTTTTACACGCGAACGTAAAAAGTGCGTCCGAACGAATTGACGTATTTTTTCACGGAATTCGCGAAAACGGTCATACGATGCGCATTTTGGTGCGTGATTTTTTACGGATCGTCAATAAAACACTTCTTGCGTCTGGACGTTATGTTGGCCGGACATTAGCAGCGTCTGACGTCTCCTAATCACGCAAACACGCCGCTATGCCGCAGCTGCGCACTCTGTACGTCCGTACTAGCGGTTCGGCGTTCTCGAAAAAATGCGTTCGTTTTCCACTTGCGTTGCACAGCCGGACTTTCGTGCGACCATACTTCGTATATTGGCCGTCATTGCCCGTCATTTGCTGCTAGTGCGGCCGTAATTATGTGCGCCAGAACGCACGTTAAAAGTGCGCTGGTCTGACCCCAGCCTTATAGTTTAGAGTAGCTTAGTACTGTCCTGTCTATCCTTTTCTCACCTTGCTTTCAGTTAAATCTAGTTACTGTTTATTTTATATATTCAGTGTTTTCCCTTCCTCGTCTTATCCAGCTCCTTGATATTTGTTTATTGCCTTTTTTATGTTACTCCTAATAAATCCTCTTGTATACGTTTATCTGAATCTGTTTCCTCATTGCATATTGGGCTCAATTCTACCACCCCGGAACCAGCTCCTAACAGACCCCTTCATTCTTTCCACATCAATCTACACTCAATACCCTGTAATGACAAAGCAAAAACCTTATATTTGACATTGAAAACCTATGTAACTAAAATGCACAGTATACACTCAATGTATAGATTAATGTATGAACACATATGTATGTCACATACAATCCAAACTGGATAGTCCTAGTGTCTACTGCCAGGATACAGCCAATAAAAATAGGTTTAATATTCAATATTCTAGTAAATATTTTCTCTACCCTTTTCATAGACTCGCCGAATAGACTGTCCACAGATGGATTTGACCCAAAAGTGCTTTAACACAGGTCAAGCGGTTTTGTTTATATTGGAATCCCTGGGAACTGTATGTTCGATCTCCATTGTGAATAGCTTGAATCCACTAGGATGTAAATGTGACTGCTAAATCATGTCCACCATAAATTAAATGCACTTTATGCGGATTTTCCAACGATAAAACAGAACCGATAACACACACACACACTGCAGAAGGCAAAACTTCAGTCATGTACTGTGTATTTACAGCACATTAACACTGTGTATATGTTGAACACAAAGATGATGTATTGAGCATCAGCACCTTTAATTCACTAAATGTGGTGGATGGTATGGGAAGAGTCCAGTGGATTAGCTACCAAGAATAGCAATGCCAAAACAGAATGGATTCTCTACCTAGCCGTCATCCATCCATTCCAAGTGGAATTTTGGTATAGCTACAATCAATTGGAGAGCATAAAGACTGGTTTAAGGCCTTGTGTTCCTTGAGGTTTTCAGAGCAGACCAAGGACAAAACTGGGGAGCCTAGTAAAATAAATGTGCAATGGGAGCACTGTATAGTGAATACAGTTCAGAAATCTGAACCGAATTACCCGGTTGAACTCCGAATTGGCGTTTCAATAAATGTATAGATTTAAATCTGTAAGCGGGGACATACTCAAAGCCTTATATCAGTGATGGTAGACCTTGGCACCTCAGATGTTTCTGAACAACATGTCCAATGATGTTCAGCAAGCGAAAAAATTTTACTTTTTCATCACAGGACATGTAATTTCAGAACATCTGGAGTGCCAGGGTTTGCCATCACTGCCTTAGTCACACACCTAACTCTTCTCTCGTTCCACTGATTTAGAAAATACAGTATAAACTCAAAAATATTTCCCAACTATACAAGGCAATGGATGCGGAAAAAAGAACAATTGGACTTGACATTTAAACATGTATTACAATTGATGTGCTAACCAAGTGGCAGGTATGTGCCGGGCAACAGATCATCAACACAAGAAAAGGGAAGACGCTTTATGATTAAAATTTTAAAAAGCACTGGACTGCCTGAAAATGAGTTTTACAATAAATGCATATAAGGTGTATCACAAAAACTAATAAAGCCAAATGTATGTGTAACTGTCAAGGGACATGTTTTTTTTTAAAGATGTGTGGTCCCTAGCATGTTTGAAGGTGTGGGAGCCAGCACTTCCTGGTTGCAAGAGCTGTATACACCAGAGACAGTAGGCAGGAGTGTCCATTAATTTACTGTTTCAAAGCTGCTGCAGTTGCTTGAGAAGTGGCAGCTCAGGGTGTTGCATAAATCCTCATAAGAAGTTTATCCGCATGTGGTCTAGAGGCGCACATGGTAATTTACCTCTGTATTTGTTTTATATTGTGTATAATGCTGTTTTATATATCCCTTTACAAGTACAATGTGATCTGTTAATGATGTAACTGGATTTATCATATTTCTATTGGAAAGACATGTTCATTTTGCAGGAGAGACTTGTAAGGACTGTGTTTATATACATTTTGAACACAATTTGGTTTTATTTCTTGTAGTTTTCACGGTGAAAAGAAGGAGACAAAGACCAAAAAAGACATCTGTATGAAGAATGTAATTTCTTCAGACCTGTGCAGTTACAGTATGTATAAACGTGCCATAGGAGTATGTACAATTCCATTTGTAATCTTCTAAAGAGACCGTCCATTTATAGGCAATTCTGCTCCCTTCCTCCCTGCACTATTTTTATAATATAAATGTTAAAATATTGTCATGGTGCCTTTTACAGAGTGAGCGATCCACAAATAAATACTTTACTTAAAACATAAAGGAATGAGTGTCAAATTTTGATAGGTCAGGAAAATGTCCTCAATTTTGAGACTCTGTAAAGGCTTCGTATAGCACATCCGTTCATAGAATATACATAGCATAACATAGGGAAACCGATAATGACATAAAACAACATCCAGCAGAGACATTACTCTAGTGATGTGTGCGGGAATATATTCTGTATCATAAAAGCCTTTCCATGTCCTGCATTCTAGAGGTAGATACGCAGCGGAAAGTGAAAAGGATGATCCCCAACAAGAAAGAAAACCGTGTAGAAAAACATAACTTAAAAAGCATACATGTGAAAAAGAACAAGAGTGCAACAAGGTGGGAAGGCACAGAGTCTGCAAACTAACTAGTTTCTAAGAAACCTCACCCTAGTAATACATTGGATACCTATACGATAAAGAACAGTGATTCAAAAACAGGCTGTGTCCACGAGGACAAAACCTGATATTTGCAAGCCAACGTGGCATTTTGCTGATGTAACAGGTTTTGTAACACATTTATAGTAGAGCTAGCTCAAGGATATAATGCACATATAACTCTATAGTGCAGCAAATAAGGGACACAGATTAAACAAACACATTTCATGGCTGTTTTGGTTAAAAAAAACAATCCTATAGTCGTACAATCTTGCACCTTCAGTGTAGGAACCCATAAAAAACTGGAAGGAAAGCATTGTCCACCAAAACAGTGCTCACTTTGTGGGGTTTTTTTTTATCCTGTTTATAGCATCTTTACAGCTTGATGTGTAAACATATCTCTGCTAGATAACAAACGCCTAGAGACGACACATTTGAATTGGAGGATATAAAATCTATTACAAAGCAGCCATTCTGTAATGAAAACAAATATACACTATCGCCCTATGTGGGCGTTTTACCTTCAAGCCAAAACCAGTGGTCTTTTCTGGATTGGCATTTAAGCAAAATTTGAACAACTGATCACATCATAAACGTTCACATCAACGAGGTACACATCAAGACACTCACCGTGAGGTGTTGGAAGAGCCATGCCCTCATGATATTTGTTGCTACTTTTGGGAATATGCCACGTTTTTTCTGCCTCTTTTTGTCCTTGTCTGGGTCGTCGTCGTCCCCCGTGCCCGGAGAGGCCACACTGTTGTCTAACACATCCCCTACAAAACGAGAGAAACAGAGGGACCTCATGGAGTGGCATATTTATTGGAACTGTGCACCCAACATGGAACAGTAGAGCACTTTAACATGCATGATACAAGAGGAAAGACAACCGTGTCCGTAGGATAACTGTTCAGGTAATACAGCACTTTAAACCAAGTGCTCAGGCAAACATCCCAAGAGCTTACAATCTAAGGGACGGGGTAGCTTTAACAAATGGGAGCAGAGGGAAGGGGAAACTGGTGTCCAGAAGAATATCCTAAGGATTGCATGGGAAGGACCATAAGTTTGGGCTTAGTAAGAGTAATTAGAGAGAGAAGTGGAGACAGCTGGAAAGGAGAGCTGAAATTAGGGGCCGGCCGGCCCTGGGTTGATGGAGAGGGTGTGTTGGGACAGCAGAGGGAAAGAGATGGAGGTCAGTCTGAGAGAGTATGCTGTGGAAAGAGAATGAGGTTGGTGAAAAGGTACCTAATAAAGTGGCCGGTGACTGTATATTGTAAGATATTCACATAAGACCTAGAACCCTGCACTTCACTGACATTCCAGCGGGTTCCGTACTTCAGTGCTGCCCTTTGCAGGTAGAGCAGAGGAACTGAAAGTTATTCATTGATTCTTTTAGCCTACAATTTTACACCCTCATCCACAAGAAAAGGCTAAAATGGGCACAATTTCTGGCAGATTTTCTCTAACTTGTCTTTTCTTGGATAAAAATATGTAATTCTCTGATCAAATCCCATTATTTCCAGAATTTGTCAACAGTCCTGGCACGGAAAATGCACAATTGAACCTGCTCTGCTCCACCAAGTGCCGTGCAACAGTAAATACACAATCACAGGTTCAAGCATTGATTATCAATCGGATATTGCACAAACGCCCACCGGCAATTGCATCCCAACAGAACTTCCAAAAAAAGAGCACCGAGCAACGTCCGTTTCGTTTTGCAGCAGAAAGGGTTAAAATTTGAAAGAAAGAAAATTAGAGCTAGAAACACACTCATCAATGCCATCGTGCCAACTTAATCAGAAGTTTCCATCAACCAGTCTTGCTCTTTTGTGCTTTTCCATGGCATTAATTGTGCATTAGCAAAAATCATTCACTTTTAAGAGCCTTGCTTATTTTTTTTGCCCTGAGGCTTCGATGCCTTGAAAGCAATGCCTGCAGGGTGTGTGAATTATGTATCTGAAAAATCCTGCTGCCGGGGCAATACTGGCCCCCCGTCTTCTGAAAAATTATACCGCCATGTCTCCCCCTTTTTGGAAAGGCATCAATCAACACCGGCCGGATATATCGCTTGCATGCATTAATATTTGAACTAATAACTTTAGGGGGGAGCAGGGGGACAGGGCAGCGAGGGATGTGCATGGATGCAACGTACTTGTGGGATAATCAAATGCAAAATAAATGAAGATTAGTAGGACACTGTGCTGGATGGCTGACTTTCCCTTTTTTCTTCCCTCATCTAACACATCATTAGCCCTGAGCCACACGAAAAGAGGGGAAAAAAAACAAACCACATAGAGGGAGTTAATGCTCCCTGCCGGCCTCTGACAAGCTGCAATTCCAAGGGAGGGACATGGGAGAAGGTGATGGAGACCCTGCTTGCTGTAATATTAGAACAGACCTTATTTAGCCCCAAATGGGACATAAATCATAGGCCAAGGCAGAAGAATGACAAGAAGAAACCTAAACCAATACACAGTGAGCTCATGTGAGGCTCGCCATGAACCAAGCCTGGATCGGGTCACCATATACTTGCCATGTTCTTCTAAACGGGTTTAGTGGTGGGGAGGTCACTCACAATTTGTTGATTGGGGAGGGCATGTTATAGAAACGCTGCAACCTTATGAGAGGACGTTTTGGATTGGGCACTGTACTGTGTAGATTAACCCCTTCATTATAGAGAATGGGTCAGGGCTGTTATATTAAAGTGCTCTGGTCTCGCCCAAAACAAAAGCTCATTTGACAGGGAATCACTTCCTATATCTGTGTCATTTCATTGAAAAGAGGGAATTATTCCCTGTGAAGGTTTTGCTGTCCTCTGGTCACTGCGGCATGCCGCGTAGGATTGCCCTTCACTTCGTATGTGCTCCGTATTCACTGTTGGTAGTCTGAAGAGAAGAACAAAAATTTAAGGGTCTGGGCACAACCCAACCGCATTCAGGCACTTTTTCTTAACTAAACAGTGCAACGTTTTGGCTCACTTTTAGCCTTTCTCAAGGCTAAGCTTGAGAAAGGCAGCCAGTCAATCAAAATATTGCACGGTTTTGTTAATAGCGGGGCCTGAACACTGTTGTTTTTTTTTTGATAAAGTATTTTACCAGGACGGATACATTGAGATTTCTCTCGTTTTTCAAGTATGTCCTGGGTGGCGAGTATGTACCGTTAGGTGTCTTGCCCAAGGACACTTACTGGAGAGGTGCTCGCTGGGATCGAATCAATGACTCCACAAGCTCTCTCCATGCAGAGCAGTGAGGTTACCTCTACTCCACCCAGCCGGTACGGATTGTGCCCAGACCCTCCAATTTTTCTTCGCATCAGCAGAAGGGTTGGTTACCCCGGTCCTATGGAGCACTCCTGAATTTATAGTTCATGGAAACTGGTTAAATAACAACATTTGGATTTTGGGAGCCAAGTGCAGGTGATCCATTTGCGATTTTGGATTGTTGGCAATCAGAGTACCAACGCCACCGCTGAAGGGCAGTCACACGTCGCTTTGCAACACCCCCCAGCTAGCTCCACCCAAGCGAAAGGAAACATGGTGAAGCACATCAATGGATCGGGGTGAGTACAAACTGCAATATCTCATCCAGAGGGGGCACTGACCTTTAAGATCAGTGTGATATCCATATCCGACAGGTGACCAATGTGATAGCCATACCAGACAGGTGACCAGTGTGATAGCCATACCCAACAGGTGACCAGTGTGATAGCCATACCCAACAGGTGACCAGTGTGATAGCCATACCAGACAGCTGACCAGTGTGATAGCCATACCAGACAGGTGACCAGTGTGATAGCCATACCAGACAGGTGACCAGTGTGATAGCCATACCCGACAGGTGACCAGTGTGATAGCCATACCCAACAGGTGACCAGTGTGATAGCCATACCCAACAGGTGACCAGTGTGATAGCCATACCCAACAGATGACCAGTGTGATAGCCATACCCAACAGGTGACCAGTGTGATAGCCATACCAGACAGGTGACCAGTGTGACAGCCATACCCAACAGGTGACCAGTGTGATAGCCATACCCAACAGGTGACCAGTGTGATAGCCATACCAGACAGGTGACCAGTGTGATAGCCATACCCAACAGGTGACCAGTGTGATAGCCATACCAGACAGGTGGCCAGTGTGATAGCCATACCCAACAGGTGACCAGTGTGATAGCCATACCCAACAGGTGACCAGTGTGATAGCCATACCCAACAGGTGACCAGTGTGATAGCCATACCCAACAGATGACCAGTGTGATAGCCATACCCAACAGGTGACCAGTGTGATAGCCATACCCAACAGGTGACCAGTGTGATAGCCATACCCAACAGGTGACCAGTGTGATAGCCATACCCAACGGGTGCAGTTTAAGGATCACACGTATGAGCAACACATGGCTACTCCTAATTTCATGCCAAAATAGGGAAATCTGCCTTCCAATAAAATAACGTCCCCCTCCATACCAATAATGGGGAGCCCGGAAGTTGCAATACTCTTGAATTAGAGCTTTTGAATTAACCTGTTCCTTGCTTCTGTCACATCACAGCAATTCATGAATATTATTGTAATAATTATTTGTATACTACATTGCACCAACATATTCCGTATAATCGATATTAACTCGTTAAAGGCCGGGTGGAGTAGAGGAAACATCACTGCTCTGCGTGGAGAGAGCCTGTGGAGACATGGGTTCGATCCCGACGAGCACCTCTCCAGTAAGTGTCCTTGGGCAAGAAACCTAATGGTATAGACTCGCCACCAAGGACATACTTGAAAACGAGAGAAATCTCAATGTATCCTTCATGGTAAAATCCTTTCTAAAAAAAAAAGAAAGCAAAAGCCATTAGAGGATACTCTGTCTATGGGTATGGACGTCCAGCACTGCGGTCTTGGAATGGAATCATGGAATGGTTTTATAACAGTGCTGCGGTCTTGGAGGTGAAGGATGTTGAAAATAATTTTTTAAAAAGTGAGAAAAAATTCACTTCTGTCAGTTCTAGATCATCGCAAAGCACAAAGATTTTCTATTCACGTAAAACAATTGACATTGTCCCGAGCCAACAGAAGGACAACGACGAGTGCAATACCGGATCTGCAAAGCTTGCCATCTATTGTTGGCGCGGAAAGGATTAACAGCGAAAATTCAGTCTTTTCAGCAAAAGCAAGGATTAATTCGCATTGCTCATGCAAACCTTGGAGAGCTGGGAATTGAAGGTGAGCCCTGCTAGAGTCCTCTGACTTTTAGCTCCTATGTAAATGTGTGTGCGCACACCCACGTATACATTATATATTCGCCCGCTTCCCTTAATGTGCACGCTTTCTCCCCGTCTCCACCACTATGCCAAGGAATTGCCGGAGGCCAAATTCTCCAAAACGGTAATGGCTTTTGACTGCTCCCTGGCAACCCTCGGCTGCTGGAACCTGGGCAGACGTGACTATATGAGGCCCATGAACTGACTGCTGCTTCATCAGCTGTTTGTGCGACACAGATGGAGAGTGGCTATTACTGAGCCAGGCTGGGACCCCTCTGGGGTCCAGGTTAGAGAGCTGCAGCCTGGGGCACTTTGAAGTCCGGGACTTGGAGACATAATGCAGGGGATGCAAGAGTGTGGACAAAAAAAAGTGTGTGTAGTTTTGAAATAATCATTTTTTTTCTTCTTCCTGGACTTTGATATTAAATATCAAGCGGTTGTAGGGTCAGTAACTGCTAAACTTGATAAACACCTCCTGATCGGATCCACCCTGCTCACAAAGCCTTTGCAGTAATTTATGTATAACTCATACATTCTAGGCTGTGCTTTTAAAGTGGGGAGAAAACCCACAATGTATCCAATCTTGAAAAAGCTATTGATACATCAGTAAATAGTTTGACATTCAGAAGAACCTCTATATTCTGCCCTGCAGCTCACCAGTCACAACAAAATATGTCTATGCATATTTTTAAAGGGACACGCTACTCATCCTGAGCACTTTATCTTATTAAAATTATGTACCGGCCGGGTGGAGTAGAGGTAACATCACTGCTCTGCGTGGAGAGAGCCTGTGGAGACATGGGTTCGATCCCAGCAAGAGCACATCTTCAGTAAGTGTGCTTGGGCAAGAGACCTAACGGCACATACTCGCCACCCAGGACATACTTGAAAACGAGAGAAATCTCAATGTATCCTTCCTGGTAAAATACATTCTCAAAAAAAAAAAAGTCAAGATTTGAGAAGTGACCCCCCCCCCCACCCCAATCTGGTGTAATTGCTGGGTGATATTTAGCAGTTTCCTCCACCCAACATCACCAGCAGCTGAGATTTTTTCAGTTGCCGGTCACCAGACTGGTCACTAGTGATGTCAGCACGTAGAGAGCATGCAGACATCACTCTCTGAGTTCACCTGTTGTAGCGAGAGGCATCATTGAGGCAGCCAACGAATTGGATCTGCGCATGCACATAGCTCCAATCTATCGTTCTGTGCAGGCGCTACAGAACTTGTGTACGTAAAGTGTACAAGACCCCAATTTGCGGTTCCCATACTACACAAGTTGTATAGAAGCAGAAATTGCGTTAGAAAGCTGAGGGACTTACAGGTTTGGGAGTCTGAGCCGGAGACGAGGACCTGTGCGTTGAGAGGGGAAAAAAAGTGGAGTATAATCACCCCAAAGGAAAAAACAAAAAAATAAATCAGGCAGAGGCTGTCAAATTATTTAACCTGTTACCGCCGTAGGATGTACTATGCCGTCCACGCGTCGGGTGGGCCTTGAGGCCATGGGGTGGCATATCACACCCTGCCGGCTTCCATGGACCTCTGTGCTCCCACCCACCAGTTGGCTGCCACGGGCCGGCTTAAATTCAGGCCGTCGCCCTGCAGCCAATCATGTGTGTCAGCTGCGTAGGCGGGCAGGAGGATGGGCTAGTATGCCCTTTGCTGGGCATAAACCGAAAAGGGGTTAAGGGCAAAATAAGAGGACTATTTTTAATAGAGTATCCTTTAAATCATATTTTGCAGTTCTATGTGCTACACCATGAGCTGAACACCTGAGTGTACATCTAACTGCACTTGTATAGCTGAGCAAGAGGAACATAATGTGATCATGCCACCTGCCCAAAAGCCTAACCGCTCTATCAAATCCTTGCCAGTGATGGCAACAAACATGCCATCCTAAAGGAGAAATGGGAGCAGTCTTAACACAAAGACTCTTATAGAAGAAAAGAAAAAAGGCTAAAATGTTGAACTGAAAAGATTTTGAATAGTCTGTGCAAGTACAACTTAAAAAGTAAAAAACTTTTTGGGTGATGCAATCCACTGGAAGGCAGGACAAGTTTTTGCACGCATCTCCTCCAACACAGAAGGGGCGAGGCAGGCTGTCTAATCCGACCTGAACTCCTGAAAGGAGGCTGGGGTGTAACACCTTCTAAGAAAAGCTTTGTAAACATAGAATTGTGACACCGTGTCCTGCTTACAGGTTTCTCTCAAGTCTGCAAGCACTTCAAATAATGGTGTCCACTAATCGAAGTTTCTTCTTTTGCTTTCAGGCTCTCATTCTGCCGATAGAAAGCCTCCAATATCCACAGATTGGGTTGGAATTTAAATAACTACGGTTTTTAAAGCTTTGACTGTCTGACGGATAACTAGTAAGGCGTTGTTTTTGGGTTAGGCATGAAACCTTGCAGACGTAAAAAAAAAGGAAAAAAAAAAGAAAGAATGAGAGGCCTAAAGGGTTAATTTCACCAAGTCTCTGCTAACCCAATAAATGATCAGTGAGATATCACCAATAATCTCTAACCACAAATAAGAAGTTTAAATTAAAGATTCACGGCACTGGTTGAGTGAACGTCGAGATAAGTCAACATCACAAATGTAGGGGCTAGACCAGGGGATGGATCCAAACAAGTTTTGGCACACCCTACCAATTCTGACTGAGCCGATTGGTTCATACTGGCTACAGCAATGTTAGCTTTGAAAAACAGTACCACTGACTTACATATTTTTTGATTTATTTTTTTCCCATTTTTATATTACTTTCATATTTTAGATGATTCTATTTGATGTCATTGAAAAGGTCAAATCCTGACCTGTCCGGCGACACTTCACTTGACCTTGTGGGATGTACAGAATGGAGATATCCAACGTATCCCTGTGTCTTATCCCAGCAGCTTTCATTTTAATTGACACAGTGCGTAATGACACACTGCATCATCACCACCACACTTGCTCCCAGCATGGGAAATGAGAACGTGAGCTATTGCGGATGTATTGTTTGCTTTATATCTGAAAAGAAGCAGAGGTAACTCTAGATTCAGTCAGGCCTAAGGCAAACCTAAATTGTGAGGCCCTATTATTGAGCAAAATGCAGAAATTAGTCCAAACAAACATAATTAAGGCTCGGATGGTTCTCCTGGCAGATTGGTGTATGTTAATGTAGGAGCAGATTGGTGTATGTTAATGTAGGAGCACATTTGTGTAATATAATCAGTACTCCCACGAACGTGTGCATACTGAAATGCCAAACACATACCATCATGTGAGGCCCCTGTTTGAGTGAGGCCTTAGGGGACCGTCTATTTGGTCTAATTATAGAGTCGCCTCTGACAAGACGTCAGTGCTGCTACTTTAGAAGAATTTTTGGCCAGGCTGGACACTGACCATTCCAGCGTCACCTCATTAGACCTAAAGCTTTGTGGAGAACCGGAGGTACAGGGGTCCAAAAAATGATCACTGTATTTCCTATAATGGAATTGCAGCTCAGAGGTGGTCACATGACCCCTGTACCCACCCCCTGGATCTGCCAGGGGGCTACACAGCAAGAACAAGTGTGAGATGATGAAACGCTGCTCTTAAACCGCAATCATGGTTAAACTGTATAAAAAGGCAGTTGAAAATCAGAAGATCACTTTATACTTGAAAAACACAAACATGAACTTAAAACAACGGTTACAAACATGGGGGGGGAAAAAGATGATTGGGAGAGATGTATAATAATAACAATTAAATAGGGGGTCAAAGTGAATCTCACTCAGAGGCCATGTCCATCATCCCCACAACAAAGTCAATTAAGACCTGCAGTGTCAATCTATTATCAGTACGGTTCGAAAGCACATAACATACATTGTTAAATTGTGCATCGCAGGACGTTGATCTAGGCTTTTGTATATTTAGTTATGCTGGAAATAACAGGAACAATAATAATGGCAATAATCAGATTCAGGATTCATAGTGTTAACTGTGTGTGTTTCTGTGCCGGTGCGTCTGTCTGTGCCGGTGCGTCCGTCTGTGCCGGTGCCTGTGTAAAGTCTGACATTCCAATATCGTCTCTTTCTAAAGAGATTGGGATCATTTTTATTTGGGTCCCTTAAAACATTTTGAAAGTGAAAATTTAAAGGAACACTCTACCCATCCTGACCTCTTTACACTTTAAAAGTGGTCAGGATGTGAGGAGGCCCCTCCCAGCTTCACCAATCTGGTGAAAATGCTGGATGAAGAGGAGGAGTTTCCTCCACCCCAACCAGTGTCACCAGCAGACAGGATTTTATCAATTTCTCGGCTGTCGATTACCAGACCAGTCACATTGGCACGCTCTATGCAGTAGCAATTGGTGTCCGATCCATCATCCTGCGCAGGTGCTACGGAACTTGCGTAAATCCGCAAGTCCCGTCGTGGTGCACAATCTGCAGCTCCTATGCTACACGAGTTGCGTAGGGACACAAGTTGCCTTTTAAAGCCTCAGGGACTTCAGGGTTCGGGAGCCCCTGCGTTTGACAAGGGACAAAAGCAAAAGATAAATAAATTCACTACTGCGCAAGGGCTCTCCGCAGCTTCTGCCAGATTATTTAAGGGCAAAAAGGAAAGAGTGTTCCTTTAAGTGGTTTTACGTAACAAATGCAATAACTGCAGTGATACTGGTAAAGGGTAACTGAACTCCACATTTTTATATCACTAATAAATTTAAAAATAATAATAAAAAAAAGTGTAAAATGTAGTGGACTCTAGGCTTCTGTTCTCCGATTTAATGCCATTTGGTGGTTTCACATATCTGCGTTGGTGGCTATTGATAGAGAAAAGAAGTTCGTTCTCACCAGACAGTGTGTTCTTCAGTAAAGGATGCCACTGAGTGGAGACACTATATGCAGAGACGTTAAAAAAGGAAGATATCGTGAATTCTAAAAAAAATAATAATGAAGAAAAAAAGGCACCCTATGCTTCTGTGAGACAACGCATCTTGGAAAAAGTAATGATCCAATTAAAGGCTACCAATGTGCGGCAAAACAGAAAAATTAATAAAAAAATATTTTTATTTAATTGGTTTATACCCGCTAGTAACGTAATACTTTTGAAATTTAAGGGGCAGAAAAGCTGCTGGAACATCGAAAACCGCATAATATATATATATATACACACATCTTACAACAAAACAAAATATATATACACACACACCTTGCAAAACAAATATATACACACATCTTACAAAATACAATATACATCCTACAACAAAATGATAAATATATATACACACATCTTACAACAAAATAATAAATATAATATATATATATACACACATCTTACAACAAAATGATTTATATACACACACATCTTACAACAAAACTATAGATAAATATATATAAAATGTTGTAATTCAATCGTGCGTGCTCGTTTATAGATTTTTTTGAAAACCAGAAGCATATCCTCAGGGCTCTGATCATTACTCCTTTTTTTTGTCCCGATTGCATGAGGGGTATGAACTCATTATTTACTCACCCTCTATGCAGACCCTGCTGTGCTAAACAGCCAGGACATGTTCCAGTGAAATGTTCCTGTGATTTGCCGCTGACCAAGGGTCCCCAGAACAGATGACCTACTAAAGTTTACATGCAACATTTACTAACTGTGTGGGTTTTGTGACACTGGGAAGGAGGGGGCGACCGCTGCACCTCATTCACACTCAAAAGAGCACTGGAAGAGAGAGTGGAATGATAAAAAAATAAAAAAAACTGCTTTTCCACCGGCATCAAACACCCAGCCCCCCAGGGGGACAAATCGAAAAAAAAAGGGATTGAGGTGGGGGGAGGCAGAAAAGAAAAAAGGGTTTTATGCGGCTTTTTGTCCCAAACTTTTCAGGCGGCATAAGAAGCATTTAGCACATTCATTCCCCAAATGGGTCGGGAGCTAGAAGCTGCAGGAGGTTGCCCCTTTGTTAGTTCCTGGCTTTTTACACAGACTGTCTACTGAAGGGAGCCCACACTTTGCCCTGAAAAGAGTTCCCATTCGCACTGCGTAAGGGAACAGAAGCGGAGGCCAGTGGTACGTGGCATTGCACAATCGTTATCAAACCCTCAATGCCATTGACGACAGATCGTAACCTCACACAGTTCAGCTTCCTAAGTGCGTTACAATGGTGTAAAAGTGTACGTAGAGACTTCCATCGTCAACTGGCAAGACCAAACACCTACTACAATAACGGCCAAGACTTCTACGAGCTTCAGTTCTTCAAGACACCTATTTGGCTGTACAGCTCCTAATTGACCCAGCAGTTTAGCGGAGGGTCCAGCTCTCATGCCAGCTTACCATCAGCATACACAAAGGTTGCATGTTGTTTAGAAGAAGAAAAGGAGACCTGAGGAGACCTCACAAGCTGTAGAGCCAGAGCAACCCAAGGTGCACACGGAATTGCCACATACAGTTTCACACTATAAACATTTCATAATCGGTTTGAAAAATTCAAGGTCCAGCGCTTAAACAAGTCCAATATTATGGTTTAAAAGCAACATTAAAGGAGGAACGGGAATATAAACAATACAAAATGTATCTGTTAACTTCGAATACACATTTTGTAGAACGTAGCCGATTGTCACAGAGACAAAAAAAAACTGGAGTAAAAAAAAACAGCATTATGTAGAAGGGGAGAAGTCCAATTTGTACTGGATTTATGACTGTAAATTCCCATATCTGGGAACAAGGGAGAACTGTAAGGAAAAAAGAATCACGGGGAAAGTAAAGTGTAGTCTTGGGGAAAATTTGAAGGTGATCATGGTCATTGAAGACCGTGCAGGCATCGTTTATCACACTTCGTAAGAATATTACGTTATCTTTGTAAAATAGCTCAAGTCATGATGACCAGGCAAGAAGCGATTGGTAAATTGAGGATAAAGTCATTTACTTTATCCTGATAATCAGAAATGGAACAAGTGACCCTGTGGTAGAACTGATCAACATATTTTGCTGTATAGACATGATAAAATCTGCTTTGAAAACTGCCTTATTCAGAAGACCTTCCAACCAACTACCACATTTGTGTCAAATCCGTCACAAGCACACATCTCGATAAATGAATAATAGATAAAATTGCGAGCCCCGGACTATTATTACTGTGCACTGCCATGTAGTCCCGTTGTCAAGTTGCCTCCATAGACTGTAAGCTCCTATGAGCAGACCCCTTGTCTCCATCTCATGTCCATTTAACTGTATTTTGTTCCCTTTGGTTATCGTGAAGCTCTGCGGAAACGCTTGGTTAATAAACATAAATAGATCATAGATCTGCTTGCCTTGAAGGTCAGTCAATCTATTGAACACATTTCCAATTCTAAAGTGATCATCGTGGCCTATTATATATCCGGCGTAGTACGCTTTGATGTTTTAGCACTTTTTTTTCTTAGTTTTTTTAAAGAGCACAATTATTTGTACTAAGTGGAGGGACGAGGGGGCTGACCTCTTTAAGAGCTTGTAAAAAAGAATTGGGTAGTCATAAATAATCCAAAAATATATATTCAGAGAGAAATTTCCAGATAACTACCAAGTAGTCCCATGTTCTCCTCTGCAGATCTGAAACAAAAGTTTATTCCATTATAAATCACAGTGGTTTAGTCAATGATCAAGGAATGTTATTTTTGTTATTTTTTTCAGGACAGATCAGGAAGAATTTAGAAGTAACTGTGTTCTAATTTTCTGTACCCTATTGCTGGCGAACTTGATGCTCGAGAGACTCATCCATGTGAATTTAACATGAAGCCATCTTGTGCCATGGTCATTTGAAAGCTGCATGAATCAGGGGCATAACTACCAGGGGTGCAGAGGGTACTACTGCACCCGGGCCCTTGAGTCCAGGGGGTCCCACACTCGCCTGCTTCTTTTTTAAATTTATTTTTTACTTATTTGTGAGTTTTACTTTGGAGCTCTGTGATACGCTCAAAAACATGTTATTTTGCTGTTAGTTTTGTTGCTGTGGAACTCTGATTTACACTGATACACACTGCATATTACTTTGAGTTTTATTGTTGTGGAGCTCTGTGATACGCTCATACACACTGCACATTACTGAGTTTTATTGCTGTGGAGCTTTGTTATATGCTCATACACACGAACATATTACTGAGAGTTTTATTGCTGTGGAGCTGTGACCTACCAAAATTGTGGACCTGGAGGGGACCAATGCATGTTGACGGGAGGGGGGACAAAATATGTTTTTGCCTGGGGGGGCATCATGGTTCCTGCACCTGGGTCCTGAGGTTTCTAGATACGCCTCTGTGCATGATGAAGACACACCCTGACCATCATATTCTATCAGTTCATGGAATGAGACCAAAGAAACCTTCCAGTCTGTTGGTATTAAGTTGGGCTTAATTATAAGCAGCATGCCAGGCTTGTGGGCACCAACACTGGGGCAACGGAGCTCACATTCTAAAGTCTGGGCAATATGAGATTCACTCAGATCTAGGATTCTAATGTGGTAAAATAATGGCGTTTGGGTAAATTGTGCAGCAGTTGAAGAGCAGAATGATGAAAGCGGGCAGCGTGTAGAAATTAGTAATGGATATATGTTGCATACAGGAGGTGAGAATTCTTTGAAGTTCTTTGATATAGGAACGCAAACAAAGCATTGCATAGGAATGCGTATGAGTTGCAAGTGTTTTCTAACCGCAGAGCAAGACCTGAAAAACCCAGTGAATATTGTGGCGTGATACTCCATGCTTTACATTATCTTGAGCACAATTCCGTTATGGAACTCTTGGGCGCAAAAATTTCATGCACTGTAATATTTCATTCGGGCGACCTTTGGCTGTAATTATGGCACACATTCGCCATAGTGTCATTTCCGTAAGTTTGTGCAGTGTCAACGCATTTGTTTCTGACCGGAGTCACATTAATTTGTGGCCAAGATCTTGTATTGATGATGGGAAAGTTGCAGCGTTGCATAAAGTCTTCTCCAGCACATCCCAAAGATTTTCAGGGCTGGGCTCTGGTGGCCAATCCATGTGTGAAAATGATGTCTCATGCTCCCTGAACTACTCTCGTACAGTTTGAGCCCAATGAATCCTGGCAATGCCATCTTTGAATATGCCCGCTGTGCCATCCGGTGAGAAAAAAACTCATTGATGGAAAGACCTGCTCATTCAGTATATTCAAGGAGTCACATGACCTCATTTTTTGCATCTGAAACATTAGTCACTGCAGTGATTATCCAATGGAAGGCTGGCACCTATTTGCTTAGTTAAATCCAGGTGGTGACTTTTTTTGTAGTGTAAAATGTTCTATATTTTCATATATCTTCACAGCTCAAAATATTTATCAGTCACTGGGCAACTGATACCACCCATTATCAAGCTACAGAGGATCTAGTGACCGGAAGAGAATATGGGATCACCCCGAGGTGGTTAGTCAGCAAACACTGGCAAAAATGACAACTGTTTGCAACGGCGATAAATGCCGTGCCAAATCGAAATGGTGTCAGAAATGGCGTCTCCTCCAACCGATTGGATTTCTCTTTTGTGAAACGCAGGTCAACGTAGCAACAGGAGTGATTTCCCCAGTGTTGGAGGATAACCCTCTGCGTTTAGTTCAGAATGCCTCCCTTCTTTTGAGCGTCTAGCAAATAACAAGTGCCATATGGGCATCCACATATACATTCACCAAAACCGCTCATTAAGGAAAAAAATGGTTGCCATAATTATGTGATTTTGAAATGTATAAAAAATATAAACTTGGTAAATGACAGGGTGAAGTTGGTGCTGGAGAAACAAATGCTAAAGATTACCTCTAATGGTCCTTACGTTTTGCATTTGTTAAATGATCAGATATGTGAGCCACAAACAAATGTTTAGCCACCTCACGTTACCCACTAGCCTTTAATCTTGTACCCAAATTAACCATTACTCTATAACCCTTGGAAGGGCATCATGATTTTTCCACAAGTGGACCCATCAGCCGGAATGTTCAATTGGTCTCCGTGACGGACATGTCAAATTTAGACCTTTGCCCTAGGATTACACTTTTTATAGAATTATCCCACCGTTCTAAAGGGAGTTAGCTGCCGACAGGATGTGACCAAGGGAAATTAAATCCTTGACGGCCTATCAGCAGACCACGGGCTCAATGGAATCCATAATGTCTGAGTAGCCAAACGTAAGGCAAGGCCTCGTCTTCACTCCAGGGGCCCCTATCATCGTGTCCGCTCCCCATAATTTCTGCAACAACATATCTTTCAGACATCTCTGCAGCTCTAGGCAATAAAGCTTTTAATGGGACACTAATCTTTCATATTTAGTGACCTCCTTGTACTGCATTATGCACAGTTATCACTCAGATTCTATTAAGCAGAGACTAATGTCCGTCCAGGTCCCAGTTCTCAGATTCAACTCTGCTTGCTCTGCACAACTTGAAAATCCCAAGCTCCTGATAATGTCCTGCCGGAGTCCCTGGTGAGAAATTGCTGCTAACGCCAGCTCATGACCATCTTAGCCTCGCGTACACACACGCACGCGAGATTGCTGTCTTAAAAGGCCGGCAATAAGTGCTCGTATCAGGCGTCCCCATAGGAAGGGCAAATTGGAAACGGAGCTGGTGTTCTATATTATCACCTAAAGTACTGCAACAGATGTAATTACAGAAATCAATACATAATGCAATTTTCATCAAGAGGCATACGTCCCTTGTTTATACTTCCCAGCTCGCAATCTAAAAGACTTCCCAAGGAGATACGCAGAAGCAAAAAAAAAATGAAATAAAAATATCAAATCAAACCTCTAATCCAACAAATATATGGGTATAGAAAAAAATAATCCTCAAGAATATATAATATATAACGGAACTGACACTTGAATGCACAGGCATGAAAAAATAATAATTTTTATTTTATGTTATATTAAATATTATATCTAATATGGTTTAATGCAATACACAAACTATATATTTAATTATTATATTAAATATTATATCTAATATGGTTTAATGCAATACACAAACTATATATTTAATTATTATATTAAATATTATATCTAATATGGTGTAATGCAATACATAAAATTATATATTTTGTGTATTACATTATACCAGATTAGATATAATAATAAAATGATATATCTAATATGGTGTAATGCAATACACAAAATATATAATTTTATTATTATATTAAATATTATCAGTGTTATTCAGAGAGCGTGAAAAGCAGGAGAATGACTGGAGAATGAAAAATTCTAGGTCAAAATAGCCAAACCAGAAAAATTCTCCCTTTCGTCTCACTTTCCAAATCGGCTATTTTGACCTAGAATTTTTCATTCTCCAGTCATTCTCCTGCTTTTCACGCTCTCTGAATAACACTGTTAATTTTGTGTATTGCATTACACCATATTAGATATAATATTTAATATAATAATAAAATTGTATATCTAATATGGTTTAATGCAATAGACAAAATATATAATTTTATTAAATATTATATTTTGGGTATTGCATTACACCATATTAGATATAATATTTAATATAATAATAAAATTGTATATCTAATATGGTGTAATGCAATACCCAAAATATAATATTTAATAAAATTATATATTTTGTCTATTGCATTAAACCATATTAGATATAATATTTAATATAATAATAAAATTGTATATCTAATATGGTGTAATGCAATACACAAAATATATAATTTTATTATATTAAATATTATATTTTGGGTATTGCATTACACCATATTAGATATAATGTTTAATATAATAATAAAATTGTATATCTAATATGGTGTAATGCAATACCCAAAATATATAATTTTATTATATTAAATATTATATTTCAGGCATTGCATTACATCATATTAGATATATAATTTTATTATATTAAATATTATATATAATATGGTGTAATGCAATACATAAAATATAATATAATAATAAAATTACATATTTTGTGTATTGCATTACCCCATATTAGATACACAAAATATAATTTATTATATTAAATATATCTAATATGGTGTAATGCAATACACAAAATAAATATAATGAAAGCATCTGAAATGTATGTATACACATAAAGATGGCTCTCTGGTGATGGGATTATGTTTGTCCATTTATTATACATCAGATAGGGACTCTATATTTATAGGTACAGAGCGTCATATGATGAAGGACACCAGATGGTTTTCGAAGCTTATCAAGCGGCTTTTACATGATACCTGTACAGGGCTTTAGATCCCCCTGCCGCACCTAAATGAGAATATTCAACATATGGTTATGTTTTTAAAATATTCTGCTGCCGCCGCTTTCTACCGGGCAGTACTAGCTTCCAATATTATAAAATGTTGCTGGACAAGTATCTCAAATCAAAATAATATTCTGTTGCTTTAAATGCAATTGGAGGCTATAAACCGTATAAACTCTTTTTAAAAAATTTAAAAAGGGATACGACAAAAATTTCAAATAAATCCATCTTCTCCAGTCGATGCTTTTCACCAATGTTAAAGTGGTAGAGTAAGGAGGAGAATAAACAGGGTTAAAAACCAATGGAAAATTAAAGGACTAGAGGTCTATCAAGAACAGAAAAATTTGAGATTGTTTAATTCAACCACAGAACTGGTAGAACCATACGGTGACCATGAATTCTGCATGGCTGGTCCTGACTGACATGGATGGACAAATGCGTTTGTTTGCAACGTATTTTACCAAATCCATGACGTTTTTTGGGTTACTTCGGCTGCATCAGTTGACAAAAAAAAGAGTAATAGTTCTTGCATAGCACTAATAGGAGTGCAGGGCATCACTTCGTCAAACGGACAGGCTGTCCCAGATTCCAGAAATGAAACCCAAAGGCTAAGTAATTATAAATAAAATGCAGACAGGCAATGGCAGAAAAAGCACTTTTCAGCCACTGTATAACCTCGTTTCAGCTGAGCAGCCAAGTCCATACAAGCATTCGTACAACCAACTTAACAAGGATTATTTGGGCCGTTTCTTACTACATTAGGAGAATATTCTGCAGCTCTAGATTCTTTTTATTATTATTTTGCTAAAATAACATATTCTAGCCTCCTAGGAGTCTGTCTTTCTTAAAGAAGTCATGCCTGTTTGGGATACAGCCTGCAGCAAAACCTGAAAACCTCCTGAATACAGCATTTTGTTATCAGCATTATCAAAGAATGCAGCTGGAAGTAGCAGTAGAATCAGTGCGCAATCACCGGCTACAGTTACCTCATTACATTGCTATTTAAAGGGATTTTTGACAAATGAATGATTTCTGGAATTAAGATGGCCTCTACACGTTTACAAAGGTCATCGTGTTCACTTAACTCCTTCCCATCTTAAACAGGAACTCGGAGAAAGGACTGCAAGTTCCTGCACCACGGGTTATTCAAAGAGAGCCGAACTTGCCACCGAATTGCACCAAACCGTGAATTTCTCCATACGGTGCAATTTCATTGCCATTCGGCTATTCAGAAATCTGCAATTTGCCAAACACTGGCGAATTGCCAGTGGAATACGGTGCAGTTCGGCAGCAGGGAAAAATCCCTATAGAGAAGTAATGGTTAATCTGAACAGCCCTGAAAAGTTGGCGAAATGCCCCGATTTTCAGTGGTTTGGTTCGGCAGGTTTAAAACAGGCGAATCCCATAGGTTTCAATGCACAAGAAAAAAAAATGTTTTAGTTAAATTTTTATTCATCGGTTTATTCTTTCCATTTGCAGCAAAAAGTAATTTCATCAATTTATTTTTTTAGAATTTTTTAGGCATTTTTTTTATAAAAGGTCAGTGAAATTTCTGGATTCAGATTTTTTTTTAAAAAGAGGTTTTCTTTATTCTGTAACAGACCTTTTTATTGGACCTTATAGATTATTTCCATGAATTCGTTTTTTTTAACCACCGTTTGGCAGTTTACCGGATGCGTTCGGCGGTTTTTCGGCAATTTATCGGATGCGTTCGGCAATTTATCGGATGCATTCGCCAGCTTTTCGGCAATTTATCGGATGCGTTCAGTGGCTTTTCGGCAGATCGATTTGGTACACTTTGGAGACCCTGCTGTGAATGCAGGGTCAGCAAATGGCGGTTGACATAGTGTGCTAAATTAAGGAGCAGTGAATTTTCGATGCTCTTTGAATAACCCCTCTAGAACAGTTTATAGGACGACATTAAATTGAGGGCACAAAAATACGCCAGTGCAAAAGAGATTCATCACAGCCCATGACGGTGCTTGTTTTTTGCTTTCAGTGTCACTTAAGCCTAAACTTGCCTTGAAAGGCTTTACAGGAACTCAACCAAAATCATCACTCCACACGTGTTTTCTGAAGACCAGGATGGATGCACATGTAACATTCATGTTCCATACACCACACAGCGTCCTAGGTTTTTTTATAGAAAAAAATAGGATTACTCAAAGATCTACTGAGGAATCTCCTTGAGACCAAGTATCCATCAAATCTGACCCAGTAACTTCTCAGATTCGAAAGTGAACAAATGTCAAGATCTTTTCCCGATTCACCACAGTGCCGCATCTCAAAGCATTGTTTTTATGGAATTAATTATATGCAAGGCTACCATGTAAAAGAAAATAATACCCAGTACTTCAAAACCTTCAAATCAGCTCTCTTCTTGGGAAAAAGCAAGCTCAGGAAACACTTCCATTGTTCTCTTTACAGAACAATCCTGGATAGCTTTGAATATATACCAAATGGAGATTTTTTTGGCTGACATGAGATAAACAGTATAATTTTACACCTCTTTAACAACAAACAGACATTTCCTGAGCGGTTTCTGTAGCTCACTACAAAGCAGAGGCATTATCAACACGAAAGGTCAAAATGTAACGGGTGGGAATCTTCTTCCGTGGAGTGTGAATCCAAACTCAGAAATGTTTCCACGTGGGTTGAGTACATCACAACCTAATCTTCAAGAAACATCAGGTTACCAACACAACCTTTAAAATGGGACGTTTTGGAGATTCTAGCTACATTACCATGACCAGGTACCATTTATGGTGATCTATAGAGACCTAGATCTCCTCAGTATAGAGATCACCTACCTATTTTTATGGGCCTTTAATATTTATCTAAAATGCCAAAGGGAACAATCAGGCCCCCTCCCCATCTTTCCCATCTCGAAATAATCCACATTCCACTTACTACAGTCTTCGAACGACCTACTCCAATCATCTTCAGTCATCATCTCCTATCAAAATACAAACAGAAAACTGGACTGGGCACTCATCCTCCTTTTCAGTTTTATTGGTGACAGACCAACCACATATATGTTTAGGCTTTATGCCTTTTGCAAGTTTGGAGAAGGAGTTTAGCCGAAACGCCGTTGTGGTCTATGTGCTACCAATACTACTACTTGAGATTGAGCGATGGTCCATTTTTGTGCTTGTACTATGAATATCTTCTAAGTGGCCACTTCATGGATTGTGAAGGCACTTGCCTGACTTTACCGTATTGGAGTACTTCTCTACATTGCAAAATTGTACGTATCACTCCTATTAAGGAGACTTCCAGGATTTCACTACTTGAATGTTCTCCACCTAAACAGGCCTTACATCCCCCAGGCATTTAATCTTAAACAAGCGACTTTTAACCCAGTACAAGTATCTTCCCCACTTTGCAAACAATCGTCTTCGATATTTATGGCATTCGTTCTGCACTTGCGAACAATACTGCTGGACTGGACATATGTCCAGGGTTAAGACAACGAACAGCACCGTGGACACCTAAGGATGGGAACCTGTGTCCGTGAACCCCACCTGTTCACCACCAACCTGAGACACCAGAATCCCCACAATATCCAGAAGAAAAGAGCCGGACTATCCAGGTGGGACCAGTGCCAACACAATTTATTAAAGGGGACGAAAACCCCACAGGATGTAACATTTCAGCCGTACTTTCCTTAGTCATACATAGTGTTGGCGCTGGTCCCACCTGGATAGTCATGTGCTCTTGTTCCAAGGCTGGAGTCAGACGAGCGAATTTGAAGAGACGAAGGAACTTCCGTAAGAGTGGATGTTCCTTCAACTCTACGCATGTCTGGCCACCACACGAGAGCACATATAGTGAGCCCAGCGCTGCAAGGCTCGATCTTCCTGTGGAGGATCGCGCTTTGCAGCACTGTCAATGCGCGTCCTAGCGCTTTGATGGAAAGGGCTGCTGCACAGATGCTTTTGCGCACGCAATTCCTAAACGTGCAACAGCATGTGGCTGGCCTTGTCGCAGTGTCTCAACGCGGTGATGGACGTCAGAAGGCACGTCAGTGCAGGCGCACATAGTGTGGTCGTCTGACGCCAGCCTAAATGTCCATGGTTTTCATTTTTGTTTAGCACTATCACTAAATTTACTATGAAATGTTACTTTATTAGAGGATGCGCAAAGCAGAAAAAAGTAACTTCCACCAGTGAGTTGATCTTTTGACTCAGTTGAACCTGGACTAACGTAATCACAGACCCATAGCAGATTTACATATGTAGGGCAAAACCAGGTCCCTTTTCAGCTCTCAGTTCCTTTTTAATCTCTCATGCCAACAATGAACTCGAGCATGAATGAGAGAAAGTGGGGCACAAAGGGAGAGGTTGAGAACTGCAATAAATGCCTTTCTGTGATACCCATGGATGCTTCTTAATGTGATGAGGTTCAGCGACTCGCAGAAGGTTTTGCCGTTTTTTGACTATCAGATACACTCCCAGTTCATTATGGCAAAATAAATGAACAGTCCTGGACCCCGTACCGTAAAAATAGCACTAATTAGTCCCCAAGGTGAGTTTGGTTCCGTCAATGAAATCAAATATAGGAGAGCGTCCTGCTGCTCGCATCCTACATCACACAGGGGCGCTGGGGAGACCTCCAAATTACATACTATAATTGACATCAGATATCAAACCACATCAGTGAATATCTTTATTAGCATCAAAATCGTTTGCAAACAGTGCTTCCTCTGTGTTATTAAACAGAACTTGTTCTAGGTGTTGCCTCACTAATTAGGATGAGCCTGAGGAAGGGAATCTGGGTCGTGTTAAATTAATTGGAATGAGCATGAAAATTAGCAGAACAAACTGCATCAATTTTCTATAGACGGCGTGCCTTTCACGCGGAGAGGAAAAAATGGATATCACCAAGAATTAACTGAAAACCCTTTCAAGTGCTTGCCAACCTGGAGTTACGGCAGCCCGCAGATATCACTCTCAAATTTTTTTGTATGCTAATGAGAGGTTTTTAGTCGAGACTGTAAGTGTACAGTGGAAAAGAGGGGGATGTACCTAGCGGGGCAAACGGCCAAGACGAGCAGACCTTCATCTATTTGCGAGTACTCTCCGATATGTCTGGAATGGAAGAGCAAAACTCATTATTGGTTTATTACTAACCAAATGGTGCCAGTTTGCACAACACCCAAATACTAGAGATGGGATACGCCGCCGATTATCATCCTTGATTGTAAGGATAACCTGGCACAATTTCCTTACATTAATTTAGCACACGACGTTTCTGTTAAAATGTAGGAGCCATTTACTGCAATGCTCTTATCAGTAGGCCAAGATATCCTGAGACAAGACAGGAATGGAGAAAGGACAATGTTCTTTCATGACAGTCCTGTGTACAACAGACCAGTGCAAGCGTTACAATTTTGTTCCATAAACAGTCTGAAGTACCACACGGTATCATGCAGATACACAGAATCCCTGAATACAATGTCCAGTTGATGGTACTTGACTGACGATATGGGGTGATATTACAAGGTTGGTGTGAACTTACCAGAGCCATCATAGTCTATGGAGTCAACCTCCCTGGCAGTGTTCCCGAGTGTGTCTCAGGGTTAAATTTCACCGCTGAGAGCGGTAACCCCGTGACACACTCTGGCTGTATACATTACCTCTCCCTGCGCTCCCTCGCTGATCTCTGCAAGTCTCCTGCGGCGATCTACTTCCTGGATTCCTTCTTGCGAGGAGGAAACCAGGAAGCATAAGGACGCGGTCGCCGGAGGAGGCTGCGGGGACAACAAGGGAGCGCAGGGAGAGGTGATGTATTCAGCGGCATCCAGAGTGTTGCTCGGGGTTACCGCTTCCAACATAGGAATTTAACCATGAGCCACACTCGGGATAACGCTAGAGGGGGGGGGGGGAATTGACCGCTTTTAGACAGGGAATTTCAAAATAAATAGACTGCCATGGAGGTTAAGTTTACAACAGCTCTGGTTAGTTTGGCACCAACTTTGGAATAGGGCCCATGGTCTGTACAGTAACCCTGCGTGCGCACTCTGCACATTTCATCGAGATGTGTACCTATGGAGTATTTACAGCAGAATTGAACTACTTTTAAGAATAGACAGCTGAATGTAGGACCCCCCCCCAAATCTTACAGAAGCACAAGAAAGAAAACTTATTGCCTAGCAGTTAATCAAGTATTCAAGAGACTACCAACTAAATGAATAAGGGGAATGGAAGATTTAAGTTATGAGGAAAGGCTAACAAGCTTAACCCTGTTTAGAGACATGGCACCTTAGAGGGGATCTGATAACCTTACATAAATATATACGGGGCCATTATCAACCATTGTCTGGAAACCTATTCATTAACAGGACTATACACAGGACACGAGGGCACCCATTTAGACTGGACGAAAGGAAATTCAGCCTAATGCATAGGAAGGGTTATTTTACGGTGAGAACAATAAAGCTGTGGAATTCTCTGCCTGTTGAGGTGGTTGGGTCAGAGACTGTACAGGCTTTTAAACAACGACTGGATGACTTCCTGTAAAAACATAATATTAAGGGTCATAATATTTAATATGTGGGTAAAAGCTGCTTGATCCAAGGAAAAATCTGACGCAATTCTGGGGTCAATAAGAATTTTTTTTCCCCAGTGCGTTGCATATTGGTGAGCCCCTCAGACTGGGTTTTTTTGGTCTCTTGGATCAACAGCAGTAGGTGATGTGTGAAAGGCTGAACCAGATGGACGCACGTCACCTACAGTCCGTTTACATGCCATTTCTCTTGAACCAGATGAGAAGCATCCAAAAAAGTGTAGGAATGGACCCATTTGAGGCACAGACAGGACAAATTTTTCCCAGGTTAGGGTGTCACATTAGTGACCGTGAAGTAGGTCAGAAATGTGCATTTTCAGCACAATTCATTCATGATGAGGCCTTGCGTCTTTTTGGAGCGCATTCATAACAACTGTAATAATGTTGAAACTCCCTTTTCTGATCATCTATGTTGGCCTAAACTTAGTTGTGCGCAATTCAGCTTCTTGCCCACCATACCCTGCGAATCCATGACAGACCGGTGCGATCAGACAATAACAAAACTCCCGCCTGGTATCCATAAGGATCCATCAATGCTTTCATATTCTGCTCGGAAATCAAGCAGCTCATTCTAACCCTGTACTAGACAAATGGCTGGATATACACCACAGAGACAAAAACCAAAACTCAAAAATGTCCCCATGCTCTGTTCATGCACGGTGAGCAATGTCTCCGCTCTGCCTGGGCAGCCCCCTCTCCCCCCAACTCATTTAGCATGTCGAAATAAGTTGTACTCATGACAAAACAGCTCAGAATGAATAAACTTAATTCATAATCCCAGGAGCGGGGTTAGGGAAATTCTCAGAGCTCCTCATTATAAGAGCCGGAATGAGCCTCACAGAGGCTTCTGTAACTGGAAGATTAGGCGAGTGACGGATCCTTCGTTTAAAATGCAGCTGTTTTATTCTGCTTTAGTAATTAATTCTTTTTCCGATAACGTATTGATTAAGCGTAGACCCTGATATAGTTCAAACTGAAAATGATCTCTCGTGGCTGCAGTTGATGTTGGAGGAGTCAATGAAAACTTCCTAGTAGTGCAGCAGCCTCTCGGCCCAGGTCTGGCCAGGGAAGAAGAAGGTTTTCTCGCTCATAAATTAGTCAAGGCCATGTGCTGCTGGGCTGCTGTGTTAGCCGATCCCTAGCTTTTGTCTTGACGCTCGCTGCCTGTCTTTTCAGCCTTGTTCCCTTTTGTGCCATTGCATACAAAGTCATTAATGCAGCTGCCTCTGTGCTGAACTCGGAACGAGAAAAGGTACACTGCGATTCCTACAAACTACATTCCTTTCCTTTTAGTTATTTTAGTCGCCCCCCTTATTTTTTTTTCTTTACATTTACAGCAGCGAAAGCAGAGAAACTGAAATCTGTGGGATTCCCCCAGGGACCCAACTAACTGAAAATTCAGTGCTTGGGTGTATAAGCAAATGGAACAAAAAAAAAAGGAGAAGAAAAAAAGAAAAAAAAAAAAAGAGAGGAAAAGTTCCATTTATGTAAAAATACCTATATAGGCCGCAACAAAGTGCCCTATATATACACTGCATTAAATAGTGGCATCCAGCAAGACACGGAAAGAGGGTGGCGAACAAATCCTGTATTTTCACCCAAAAATCAGAGGTGGGGGGGGCGATAAAACAAATGGTACGAATAGAACTTTTTGAACTATGAGGCTTCCTTTGGAGTAAGGAAAGTAGAGAATTAGCATTTTAGGTCAATTTCTCGATAAAAACAACAAAAAAAAGGTTGGGTTGGGAAACCAGGAGTTTCTAAAATGACATGTAAATGAAGCAGACAAGAAATGGAAACTGTTTCTCAGGAGACCTTCCAAAGCTTCCTGTCTCCTAAGCATGTCTGCCATGTTCACGAATCCCCTGCAGACATAACCTGTGACCTCACCTTTGTCCCCAAAGCTTTTTTTTTGTCTTCATATATATATCTATATATACACACAGTAATGTAGATTTGGATGTCCAGATGCCACGCTGCTATACTCGGGTGCTATACATACACACACACACACACACTTACATATAAAGCGTCCAGGCCTGTTTAATTATCAAGCCCATGCAAAAATAATACCGGCATATTTTACGTTCAACCGAATTGGAAGAAAGAATGGAAAAGGTCACCTAAGGTCACGGAAAGAGAATGCTTTTCCAGGTTGCTCATCAAAACCTTATTTTTGCCCATCATGATTGTCAAAGGAATTAATCGGATGGCTTAATGTCTTAACTCTGCCTCTGTCAGATGGATCAGTAACTTATACCACCAAAGCGCAATGTGGCTGGCAGTAAATGGGTGTATTTCATGGCAGACACATGACACCTATCCATAGGCCACATCTAGCATATTTCCTTATTACTATCGACCCTTCTTGAGAAGCTGTATTGACCCTGACATTGTAGGTAATTTATCACCCGGGAGCAGGGAATTGCAGGAGACAAACCCCAAGGGATTCTTGGGCACTCCTGATGAAATTCTTTAGGTAATGACTCGGAAACATGGGAATCTACAAATCCACACGGTAAATAAGAATTGCATATCAACAATCACTTATTTTATATATCATTTTCCAGTATATTAGGAGCACATTTAGATCGCATAGGTCCTACATCTAGATCCCCTTGGAAGAATATCTAATGAAATATAACATTGTGAAGCTGTAGATTCTACGTAAGGATCAGAAGTAGAAATTGGTAACTTTTTAAGCTTTTGCTTTTCTTTTTTCTTATGAAATCCAATAAAATGCCTCAGTGTCTCAGATTTTATTACTTCAATATAAATGACTGCTTTTCATGTCTAAGGTTATTAGGGACTTCTAATCAAGTTGGACACCGAATTAAATCCTTGGTATCACATTATGCTCCCCCCACCCCATCACCAGGAACTTTGTCTATTGCTAGATAGGTTTGTGAGCCACTGTACGGCTATATGGTAATCAATTGGAAAAAAAAAAAAGACTAACATATTCCCAAGAGCCAGATCTACCGTAGAAGGCAAACGGTGCAAAACTTTGAATATTATTGAGTCCAGAACTTGTGAGGACTGAAAATGGTGATGTTTTGCGAATCCAGTCTGTGCTCGATGTGTTATCCTTCACGATCAATGGTGCCCATTTTACATTTGTCTTATCTTAAAGTATTATTTGCAGAATAAAACAGTTTGAGAGGTTTCAAAATGCTCAGCGTAGACAGATAAAAAAGCTTTATTGTTACGCAGAACGTCAGAACAAAAAGAAAAATAGGAATCCATTAACTCGTACTGGCAATCAGCAGCCTCCTCTTTGTGAGTTCTGGAACACAATGTTTAATGGAGGCATCAGGGTCCTTCTCTAGTTTATCTGACAGTTACATCTCAATTGCTTTCACAAGTCAACATGTAAAGTAAACACACCGGCCAGAAGTCCTCAGGCCGGCCATTTTTACTGGACTGAGCCTTTTTCCAAACCAAATGCAGATTGGGGGATGTAGTACACGCCGGTGGAGAACCACGTAGGCAAACGGGTATGTTTAATCGGAAATCAGGGTTAACGTTCTTGTTACGTCATCCACCCAAGGAGAAGATTGAGCAACATTATTTATTTATTTATAAAGTATTTTACCAGGAAGGATACATTGAGATTTCTTTCGTTTTCAAGTATGTCCTGGGTTCAAGAACATTGTATTTCCGTAACCTATTGTAAAAATTCTAAGTAATAAATGCAAGCTATAAAAAACAAATATACAGATTAACACAGAAAATAAATATGTAAGAAATATAGTCATTATGTTACATGTTTACAGGTGCATTCTGTATTGATGTATATTAATAGCGATCTCTTAAGTGACTTTAGACTGGGGGAAGATTTGATGGCGTCTGGGAGGTTATTCCATAATTGTGGTGCTCTGTAGAAAAAGTAGGATTGAGCCACTTTCTTTTTGTATTGTGGTATTGCAAGTAAGGTGCAGGTCCTGGATCGGAGGTTATAGGATGAGGGAACTGCTAGGGGAAGCAGCCTATTCAGGTAGTGTGGTAGCTTCCCAGAAAAGCTCTTAAACACCAGGTTGGAAAGGTGAAGAGTGCGTCTAGATTCCAGTGACGACCAGTTTAGTTCTTTTAACAGGTCACAATGGTGGGTCATGTAGTTACATTGTAGCACAAAGTGGCAGAATGAGTTATACAATGTAGTAAGTTTCTGAAGGTGTGTTTGCGGGGCCGCTGCATACACTACATCTCCGTATTCAATAGCCGACATAAGCATTTGGTGTACAATCTGCTTTCTTACCGCGGGACTCAGGCAAAATTTGTTTCTGTACAGGGCACCTAGTTTGGGGTGAATTTTAGATGAACGTTTTTCGATGTGGGGGCCAAAGAATTGATTTGGGTCTAACAACATACCTAGATATTTGAGAGAAGTGACTGTGGTCAGCGTGCCATTTGATTTTGTTCTAATGCATAGATGGGAAGTTTGTAATTTATGTAGTTTAGGTGCTGTTCCAAAGAGCATTATGACCGTTTTGTCAGCATTTAGAAGAGTACACATTGACTTGACTCCTTGACAACCAGAAAATGCCATAATTTGGTTTTCTCACCTTCGTTTGTTTTAACAGCAACAGCAAAGATAGGAAAGGATGGATCTAGGGACCTGCAAACCTTTGATATTCGATTAGAATTCAAATCGCCAGACGTATTCGATTTGATTCGGAAGTTAGCAGATCGATTCGAAAACATTTGAAATCGGTCACTTTCTTAATCAGAAGCACTAATATTGGGCTCTCGGAGTCCGATTCTGGAGCTTGTCTGGCCGCGATCCACGTCCCCAGCAGTGCACGGTGCCTCCCAGACGCACAACAAGCAGCTGGGAATGGCACACTGCTAGGCGCTGCCACCTCCAGCAAGACTGTCGTGAGAGACGTCACATGACACAGAGGTGGCAGACAACGGGCATGGTCAAAGCTGCAAAAAGGTGTTCGGCCAGGACAGAGGAAGTGAACAGCAGGCAGGACTGAGCCAAGTTGGTGATGGTCGGTATAACTACCCTGTTACTCCTTTTATTGTGCTTCTTTTGCAGATAGTGAGGCCAGGTGATGGAATGGATCATTCATCATCACCAGAAGAAGATGAGATGGCCGCTGGCCTGCTGTGTGGCAGTAGAATGAGAGTGACCTGGGTGGGGGAGCTTAGAACTGACCATATTAATTATATGGGGGCCTGCTCTGTACGGGGAGATAATAGATTATATGGGGGCCTGCTCTGTGTGAGAAATTATAAATTATATATAACGTCAGCTGTAACATCTGCTGAACCTGCATACACAAACCAATCCAGGCTGCATCCTACAGGAAAGCGGCACTCAACCATTCGATTCGATATTCGATTTGAATTCGAACCTTAACAGCTGATTTGATTCGTGATTCGATTCGAGCGACAATTTGTGATTCGCATAGCCCTAGACGGATCCAACGTGCACAAGTTTTTAAAAGCATCATGTAGCAATGAATGAGAATCAGATGCATCTCCTGGTTATATGTTCTACGCCTGGATGTCTTGCATGATGGGAACTCAGAAACAGTGAATTGTAGTGTCCAGGCTTTATTTTATCTGGCAAGCATTACATTTTTCAATGTAGCAGTAGGATAACTAAAGGTTCTTAAATTGTTCCATACCCTTTTTTAGTTCTGAGATGGTGATTCACCTCTTTGAGAATAAAATAGTATAAAAGTTGCCTATAATTTAGAATTTAAACCATCATATATATTTTAAAAGAAGCTAGACTATAAACAGATACACACACGTTTATAAACATTTCTAAAAAGGGAAAACCGTTCCCTTTTTTTCTGATCGTTTTAATCATACTTGTGTGATGGTGATTGAATAATTTACATTCTGCCTGGATTACAACAGACTGAATTAAAATTTCTTCTCTTTTGCTTAACTACAGGGGGTTGGAAGTGTTAGAAGATGCACGGACGTGTAAAATAGAAACAAACACATCTCGGGCGATAATCTAAATGGTTGGAGGGGTCCGTATCCCAGGCATTGGGATGCCCCTGCGCTGCTTAACTTGGATGCTTCCCAGTGGCGGTCAGACGGGCCGACGTGGAGAGGAGCATACACTTAAGATCTAGGTAATTGATTGTAACACAATCTACATGCATTAGAGAGAGTTCGGTTGGCCAGTGATTTAGTGGTTAGAGGAGATGCTTTGAACATTAGCAGCGGCTGTAGGACCATGTCATCTGTAAAGTGACTGCAAAGCTCGTCTCTGCAGTGCTGTAAAATTTCATTGGATTTTTGAAAGGCGCAGGATCCATGGCATCGCTGGGCAGGTGGTAAAAAGACCTTATTAATTAATATTTGATTAAGGATGAGCTTGTATGGGTAGGGTCAATGAAACAACCGACAACTGGCTGATTCTGTTATGACAAGAGGATCCAAGTCAATGATATTCACACTTTGTCACGCTCTCAAAATGAAAAAAAAAACAGTGCGCAGTACCACAATGCACAACACGAATATATATTCCATATATACACATTATGATTGTTAAAGAACTGGCCGAAGCAATGAAAACTGTACACCAAAACACCAGCTTAAAAAAATATATATTGTGGCTTCAGATTGCTTTTTCTTCTTCTGATACCGACTCCTGTCAATTCGCCACAATTCAAGGTTTAGATAATAAAATCTAAAAAAACTGTCCTGTGGTTTAACAGATTTAAATAGACCAGGAAATTATGGAGCCATGTAAGCTTTGAACATAGGAGATGCTGCTCGAGGGTCTGTCCACATGGATTAGTCAGTCCCTTTAATAAAGGTAGGTGGGGTAAGAGTTTCAGAGCAGTGTCCTCTTATGCCCGTGTCAGACGAGTGCACGGATCACGTCCGTGTTGCCACACATTTGTACGTCCGTTATAGCATATAATTATGACCAATGGAGCCCCACACACGAAGTACGTCCGCACCGAACTGCGGACGCCTAACGGACACGAAAAATGGACACAGGTTAGGCAAGAACGTAAATCGTCTAGAACGGACGCACAGAGTGCGCTGCGTCGGCAACATCTGCATAGCTTTGTGTGTGAGTGATGGAACGTAGTCAGACGGACTGCATTTTTGACGTTCAGCACTTTGACGGACAAAATGTTTTTCATATCAATTTATTTTCCCTTCTACATCAGTCAAAAAAAACGTCAGTCACAAAAACGGACTATGTGGCCACTACCTTGTCGTCAGTTATAAAGTACGTCCGTTGTGCACGGACACACAGTGTGATCAGAATGCGCTCATCTGACCCTAGCCTTAGGCCGTGGTCACACGAGCGTGGAGTGAACGTCCATGAGAACAGGCGTTCTTTCTGCACGGATGCCCATGTGACCACCTTGCTGAACGCATTTTATTCCACTCAACCCTACAATGCCTAGCCTAGCCCTACAAAGCCTATGGAGGCTCGCGCTTTGTAGACCCGTCCAACATCCAACATAGCGTTTCGATGGAGAGGGTTTTAGCACGCCCGTTGTAACATGCAATACTATCAGGGTTATCCAAAGAGATTCGAAAAGTCACCGCACGTTCGGTGACTTTTCGTTCTCTTCAATTCGGTTCCTTTTGCCGATTGCATTTCGGTGACCCTGCGGTGTATTCAGCAAGCACCACAGGGTCCCCGAATTGCAAGGAAAAGCTGCCGCAAACCTGACGAAAACTAACCGAATGCACGCTGAAAACAAGCAAAAACATCTGGATTAACCTTCGAAGAAGCCGAACAGGAGCCGAATCACACAGAGCCGAAGCAGCTGTGACGTAGAGGAGGCAGTGAATAAATTAGAAAAACCATTTGTATGAATCTGGGAAAATGAAACGCTGATTGCAAAGAAACTACTGAGCGAAAATGTCTGAAATTTTCACAGGAGGTCCAGGGAATGATAATAAAGAGGACTGTTACAAAATAAATAAGTAAACTGAAAAAAAAAAATCAAAAAAAATCGGACTTTTAAAAAAAAAAAAAAAAAAAATCAGAAAAATGCTTAAAGTATCCTAAAAAATCTATAAATAAAGAGACTTTTTGCTGCAGAATTTTACAATGAACAGTTTATTAGATATTGAATTAAAACGGGAATATTTTTAACATTGAAGCCTATGGGATTCTCCTGAATAAATTTGCCGAATGAAACCACCGAATGGCAGGGCATTAGAGGAACCTTTCACTGCTGGTTTGTGTTCTCTGAATAGCCGAAGCAGTGCTTTTTCATGGGGATTTCACTGCCCTCGAACAGGGACCGAACAGGCACCGTATGTTCAGGCAATTCGCCAGGATTTGGCGAATTGCCTGCTCTCTGGATAGCCGAATGGTCAGGAAAGGTAACCGAACACTGATTTTCAGCATTCGGTTACCTTTCTCAAGCAATTCGTATCTCTTTGGATAACCCTGTATATTGCACGTTACACCGTGTGGCCCTCCCAGCCGAGACGTTGTCATGCTACGATGGACGCTGGGGAGGAGTTGTCTCTACGGACACACTCCGTGCACTCTTGAAACCCCGGCCTTAGATATCACAATAGAACATCAAGTATGGACTAACTGAACATACTTGAAGTCACTTTTGATATAAAATAAAGTGCTTTGGGTCATTGCGAGGTTTGACACAAGCAACCTCTCAAAATGATCCAGAAGAAGAACATCAGTAGAATTCCACGTGAAATATTTTAGAATGTAAGACGCCAACATTACAAGGAACTGGGGCTTATTGGCTCTTTGAGTAGGTCAGTTCTCTAAATGGTTCATTCCAATATTTTCTTAAATATAGTTGTAAATATTCCCTAATTTTCAGTTATTTTAAGAAAGGGTGGTCTTAAATGGGCCACTGTCCCATATTGGAATGGTCACACTTAAATTCCGTTACATAGTCAGGCTTTTTTGCATCGATTGTTCATTCCAAAAGGGGTCGGAGAGCCATGTTCAAACCATGATGGTATTTGCGTTCGACCTCTTGCATCACGGTTGGGAATGGCTATTTTTAGCTTAACTGGCTTGATTCTGTTTTTTTAAACTATATTACTTTGTAACTATATAAAAATCAATATCCAATGGAAGTCAATGTCAGCAGAGGGATAGTTCCTCTAACGCCAGATAATGCGAGGCTTACTCCTCCAGACGCAGGACTCTTATCACAAAGAGTTGCTGGCACAATCATTACAGATTACAAATTCTTTGTTTGCCGAAGGCTTTTGCCATAGTATCAAACACCATGACCCCGAGAGACTGGTGGTGGAAATGAGAGAGTGCATGTCTGGCAGCAGACAGACTGGCCAGAAAGAATCTCGTACAATCAGTTCTAGAGGGATGGAAGGTGCCTTTGGGTTTGTGGGCAGAAGCGAGGTGAAAGGTTAAGTCAGCAGGGAATTTGGAAAACAAGACAGACAAGTTGGTGTTGGGCTTGAGAGGAGACAGGAAGCCAAAAGACGTCTCTTGAGAGCCAGCGGTTGAAAGAACAGAGCTTGCAGGGGCAGCGCAAGCAGCGAGAAGCTCAGAAAAATCAAGAGGTTAAAATTGCCTGGATTGACATTTCCCACTTTGAATAAACCAGAAGAGCGCGCTGAAATCTTGTATAAATGCATAGCTGATTGAAGGGAGGTTGGCATATGCAATATATGGTTTAGTTGGGATTGTGGTACCAGCAGATCACAACTGGGTTCTAGTTGTCGCTTGCAGAGCTAATAGTCTAGAGTTGGTGCCTGAAGAATAATGTTTGGGTACAAAGTAATGGTCAGGGTATTTGATAGGTCTATGCGTTTTACAAACAATAACAGATTGCAAAATATTTATGGTTCTGAGACTAAGGGGAAGCAGCGGCAAGTTAACAACACGGGTGTGAGCACTTCTTGAAACCGGCTTTCTTCTGCTCAAAAGCAGTCGCGCTCAGGACAGAAAAAACGGTTTTAGATCTGATCAGCAAAAATGGTTCTTTAATGTTGCAGGCCCTAACGTGGTCAATACACACAAAACAAAAGCGTTATAATGCAACACACCATACACACATTGCATGAAAACCCACCAGCGGAAGCAAAGAGTCAAACCAGAGAGATACAGGAGATGGAAAATGCTTCACATTTAGCTACTTTGAACTTAAAAATAATTTAATAATAGTAATAATAATCCTGTTGTTCATTGTAACAGAAGAAATCTGTTTATTGTGCCGGCTGGGTGGAGTAGAGGTAACATCACTGCTCTATAACCGTGGAGAGAGACTGTGGAGACACAGGTTCGAACCCGGCAAGAGCACCTCTCCAGTAAGTGTCCAAGGGCAAGACCCCTAACGGTAGATACTCGCCACCCAGGACATACTTGAAAACGAGAGAAATCTCAATGTATCCTTCCTGGCAAAATACTTTCTCAAAAAAAAAAAGTCTATCCCGTACCACTCAGTCCTAGCTCACTGCAAGTCTGAGTTTGTCTTACTTTGTGTTTGAGAGAAATCCCAAATTTCGGTATGACTTATTCGTATCTCCTGGATTTTCCCCCATATACGATGGATGTATTTATGACCCATTCACATCTGCCCCATCCTTAGTATGCCGGCTAATGCTTAGCCTTCATAAATATATATTCCCTAGCCTCCTAAAAGACTAAGAAAGGTAGGACTTCATTAGGCTCAGTTAGAAAAATATTTTTTATATTATTCCTCCCCATACCATCATCTCTGTGATAGCAAACCGTGTGCTAATGAGTAGCTGCGCGTGGTACAGCATGTGTTATTTATTGCCGAATTGATGGTATGCAAATTAATGTTTATTGTACTGGCTGGATGGAGTAGAGGTAACATCACTGCTTTATAACCGTGAAGACCCAGGTTTGAATCCCAGCCAGAGCACCTCTCCAGTAAGTCGTGGAGAAGCGAGTCAAAATACCATTTCAGCACATCCCTCCAATACAACTGTGGAGAAGTCTCGAGTTTACGAGAAGCGGGTTCAACCTAACCACCAGGTCACTGCTCTACAATCGTGGAAAGCCGACTCGATCCAACTCAGACGCCACCAGCGAGTGTACTTAGGCAAGACACCAACCGATACGGATGCGCCTACCTCTCAAAATACTTGGGCATCCCATAGATCTTAAATTCCATTGGGAACAGTGTCACCCTGAATCAGATCATCATCCATGTGTTGTATGTATCAACCCCTTGTACACGGATCTTGTAAAGTGCTGCAGAATTTGTGCCGCTATATAAAAGGATAATTTAAAAAAAGTTGTACATCAATATACAGTATATAGCTCATGATTGCTATATAGTGATAAACTGCATTATTATAGCAATGCTGTGCAACTCCTATTGCATGACAATACACCGCTAGACTGTTATTACAAGAGGACACAGGAGAGTTATTACATGTCCAGGTGTAACACACAGCGTTATTAAATATCATAAAGCAGACTCCATGAAGCATTGTTATAGAAGCATAGAACTGGTGTAACAGGCTCTACAGATGTTTTGGGTCTACATTTCCCATGAGGCTCAGCCAATCTAATAAGTAGCTGAGCATCATGGGAGATGTACGTCCAAAACATCTGTAGAGCAAACGTTGCTGACCCCTGGTCTATACTATAGCTATGTATACAAGGCAACAAGGAGTGTTATTACATGCCCAGGGCTGCAATCAGAAATCTTGGGTCCCCTAGTGAACCACTGGTCGCCCCCCCCCCATATCTTCCCCTCAGCTGCCTGTTTCATTAAAAAAAAAAAAAAGCATTTTGCCTCCTCTGTTTACCATACATTACAGGGAGTGGGATAAAGGCCTGGCAGTCCAGCAAGAGAACAAAAGAGTAAAAATTGTCCCTGGTGGGAGAGTGTTCAGTCTGTACCTCGATCCAGTGCAGACCATACTAATCACTCCCTCAATAAAGCGTCCGAGTGCTCTTACCGGCCCGAGATGCTACGACCCACTGGGAAATTTGCTAGCATCTTGGTGGGCCAGTACTGGGTGGCATTGAGGGACCCCTTACAACTGTGGCACTTAGACAAGCTGCACGGGGTTTGGTAAGGGCCCCCTGAAACTACTGGGCCCAGAGCCGGATTAAGAGATGGTGAGTTAGTGCAGCATCATTGTTCGCTTAATAATTGTAAAAATTGAAAAATATTGCAGTGTTGGAAAGAAAAAATAAAGAAATATTTTATTTTTCTTGTTATATAAAACCTGGTTATGTTTGCTATCATTGGAAAGGCCATTCTCTGGCCTTTCCAGTGATACCTCACATGACCCTGTACCTGCTACGGAGATGGAGATACAGGGGTCCAAATGCCAATCAATGCAGACATAGTTATCCTTTCTTTGGGCCTATTCTAGGACGTGGGCCTGGAGCTGCTGCTCCATCAGCACCTATGTTAATCCGGCCCTGACTGGGCCCCTGAACCTATAATGGGCCGTCACCCCCTGATGGCTGCCCTGTATATGGGTACATTAGTTAAAGTAGCCTGGGGATTAGTACATGGATATATATACTATGTAGCATTTTAGACTTCTGCTAGCTTGTTATCGCACGGTGTGTTACATCACAGCATGCTGCAAAATAAACCTTGTAATTCTCAGATAAAGGAGAGAGGAAAGATGCAGGACCATGGCTTGTGCATTAGCCATGTCAAGCCTGGGATCAGATGACAGGAAAGGAACTAGTTGCCACATGAATTGCGCCTTTAAGGAGAAAGGTGATGACAGCGAAGTACAATAGCACTTTTCCTGAAGTCACCAAAGAAGATCATCTTTTCAGGCTGGGTAAGCCATTAGTGCTCAGGCTAGAGCGCAAAAAGAATGGTTAAAAGGCACGTCTTAAACTCCTAATAAAACACAGATCCACCTCTTTGTATATAGATTTACCCCTGGCCATTTATGGTCTGGTCACAGAACTAACCAGAGGTCTCAAGCAGGATGCCGCTCTCAGCCTTCAACGGCTGTGGTTGGATAATGAGAGAATGTTTCTTCTACTCCGATTATCATCACGCTCAGCCAGCGAACGTGTTCTGGAACCCATCAAAAATTATAAAAAGCTTCTACAGATGTTGAATGCGTTAGGAAACAACAATACAAGCCGATAATGATGGAACTTCTCAACTGTCCCGTGTCCAAATAATACGAATATTTAGAATAAAAGACTGCAAAGATATACGGAAAGTCCTTCTCCGGGTTTACGGCTGTACAGTGGAAGCCACCATTTCTTTCTCTTTGATCGAAAAGCTCCTTTTATCCAACCAGAGGCCGGGCAGGTAACCAAGTGCGGACACAAAGCAATCATGCATGCGCATGGCATCGAAAAACCACGTTCTACCATGTGTGATTATAGTCAATAATAGTAGCAACCAACAGTAACAACTCTAACGGCAAAACGCTTTCATGAACTGCAGATGCGGAGAAGAAGATCTGAGAGTAACAGAACCGAAGCAAACCCATGGGATCCCACACTAGGTCTGCAGGAACTCGGCCTAGAATACATGGAGGAGACCATGTAGTACAGCATACAAAACATGCCCTAGAGACCGGAAAATAAATGCTGAGGATACCTTACTAATCAATGGCAAAGCAGCATCACCAGCTAGCTTACATGAGGAGAGGGGGGTGGACGTAATAAACTGCACTCCCAGGGGCAAGAAGGTCTTTCCATGCTTCTCCTAAGGTCTCCACGACCTAGAGTTCAGGCTGATATGGGCAGGACACAGCTGTGTAATGGGGCTGGGGGTTATGAGCAGCACTCTAAACAGAGGACAGCTAATGGCCGCTCGCCTGCAAAACCCGGCTGTTAATATGCTCAAGAGGCCCAAGACATACAGGTCGCTGCGTCCACGTGTGCGCAAGACCAGGATCGTACAGACAGCAAGAGAACACTAACCCAATAAAGAGAAACGGAAGCTACAAGGATTCAATTATATGTATAAACACAACACTAATGAAAAGCAAATCTATCGACTGGGTCGTGTGTCACTGGTAAGGCGTTCGGGTCGGCACTGTCAAGGGACTATCCCTAGGGGGGTTTATTCACAGAGCGCCGGCGTTTTCTGTAGTCGGAAACCATGTGAAAAAAAAAAAAAATCGCTGTTGCAAGCACGAAAAACTTCAGCATCTCAAAAAGAGACGTTCAAGTGACAGCAGGAGAAGCTTCAGCAATGAATCTTCTCCTGCCTCTCTGAGACGCTGAATTCTGCAGCGGTTGCGACAAACGCCAGCTCTTTGTGAAGACCCCTATAAAAGGTACGGATAAAAAACAAAAACACACTGAAACAAAGTTAGTAGATGTATGTGGTATGTTTTTAAAAAAAGTTTTGAAAACAAAAACACAAGAACACGACAGACTCGCCATCTACAACACGAGTGTGATTGGTTAGGATTAATCGGAGACAAAGACGGCGTACATATTTAACGGCTATAAACAGGTCAATGTTAAAGGAGTCAGATGGTTCAAGTGATTACCACCAGCACCATGCTTCTGCTGCTCTCGTCCTGTGGACGTGGTCCTCAGCTCCAGACCTTCCCTGGCTGTGTCGTTATCCTTTGCTTGCTGGAAGTGATAAGCCTGGTGTCTGGGGCCAGTCCCTCTTCCTATTTACTTCTCACTTCCCCCCTTTTTCCATTGACCAAGTGCCATCTGACTTCAAGAATGTGAAATGACTAATGTCTACCACCCACATCCTTCCTATCAAGCCACCCACATCCCATAAAAAAAAATAGCTGATAACTGGATGTCAATCTCTGCTCTGCAAGATGCACTAAATCCCCAATGGTGAAAATATATATATATAAAAAAATCCAACACCAAAAAAAGGCTGCAGATGCACATTGGGTGAAAATCGATGACACAAAGAATGACAGGGCATGTAGTTCCAAAACACCTGGGGTGCCGAGGATTGCCATGACAGATGAAGGAGTACATACAATCTAGGCCAATTCGAATACCTTGATGGAGAGCAGTGACCAACTCAACGAATGGATTCCCTTCCTGAAGTTCTACCTGCTTCTGGGCAGCAATTTTCATGTGCTATCTGTCCAAAGAAACATGCTGGATCCTTCAGTCTAAAGTTCCAGATAGGAAAATCGTTGATCTTAAACGCGGCCAGGCCAACACACAAAAAAAAAAAATTCATTCGTTACTTTTCTTCCTGCTGCTCCTCCGCACAAACCTGAGTCTTACTATCAGGGTTATTCAGAGAGAGTCGAAAAGTCACCGCACATTCGGTGACTTTTCGTTCTCTATAATTCGGTGCAATTTGGCGATCTCATTTCGGTGACCCTGCGGTGTATTCAGCAAGCACCACAGGGCCGTTGTAGTGCAGGGAAAAGCAGCCGCAAAAACCCGGCGAACGCACATTGAAACCCGCAAAAAAATCTGGATTAACCTGCCGAACACGCCGGAGAAACTCGAGCAGCCGCCGATCACAGCGCAGAGCAGCCGCTGGAAAAACCCGACACCGCAGACGAATGGAGTGAAAGAAAAAAAAAAAAAAAGATTTAAAAAAAAAATTTACAAAAAAATACTGAAAAATGCCTAAAAGATCCTAAAAAAATCTACAAATAAAAGAGACTTTTTACTGCAGAATTTTATAATGAATGGGTTATTACATATTGAATTAAAATGGGAATATTTTTAACATTGAAGCCTATGGGATTCGCCTGAATAAACCTGTCGAATGAAACCACCGAATGGCAGGGCAATGCGCCAACGTTTCACTGCTGGTTTTTGTTCTCTGAATAGCTGAAGCATTGCTTCTCTATGGGGATTTCACTGCCCTCGAACAGGCACCGTATGTGCAGGCAATTCGCCAGGATTTGGCGAACTGCCTGCTCTCTGAATAGTCTAATGGCCAGGAAACTGGGAAAGGTAACCGTACGCTGAATTTCACTGTTCGGTTACCTTTCGTCCACAATTCGTATCTCTTTGAATAACCCATTATGTATTTTCTTGTGCTTTCAGCACGTACAAACGACGCAACTCAATATGCCCACAGACTGTTTACTGACCCATTAAAAACCAAACTCGTTAGAGCAAGACTGCCAAGACTGTAGTTCTTGGTGTTCTATTTATCATTTATGCAGCGCAACAGCTTCTGTAGCGTTTGCAATAAAAATAGGTAACATTAACAAAATTACAAACTTGGGATCCAAAGGCAAGAATGCAGAGAGCCCTGCTCAGGTGGGCTTAAAAATGCCCCCCCCCTTCAAAAAAAAAAAAAAAAGGGACTTGCTTTTATTTAATATAGACTGGGGCAAGGGTCGCCAACCTTGACCCTCCAGACATTTTAGAATTCCACTTCGCATTGGTCTCCACATCATCGGAGAGTTCCAAAGCGTCTGGAAGTCCAAGGTTGCTGAACATGGACCAGGGGTATCAAATCGAATCTCCCACACCTTGTGTTGTGGACTTCGATTCCCAACGTCCCCGACAAAAGAGTGATGCCCCGTCCCCGATCTATACTTTCATCCCACTGTGTCCCAGTAGTGACCGTCCATCCAAATACTGTGGCAACCAGAAATCTGGGCGGTGTGCTGCCTCGCAATGGCCAAAACTGATCAGGATTTGGACGCTTCTGCTGCGTCGTCTCCCGATTGTAGGATTTGGAGGCTGGGGCTTTGCGTTAAGCATTGATCACTTTATTTTATCATTTCTTGGATCCGCGCCAGACGTGTCCTTTAGGAGATCTGGAAGGGGGAAAGACTCAGAGCAGCTTCAAACAGGCACAGGAGCAATCCCGTAAATCTAGGAAAGCGGAGCCCAGGCGGAGAGGGATACATCTGAAAAACATTGTGCATTAACAATACCCCCCCACCCCCTTGAACTCTCCCTCCGCATGAATAATTTACCCTCTTTTATGCTAATGGGATCATGAAAGTCTCCCTCCGCCTTTAATGCATCTATTCTCAGCTTTTAGTAACAGACCCCACCCGGGAAAAGTACATGAGCATTCGCTCCACTAGAAAGAGTACCGCCAGGGGAGTATCAATGGCTGCGCAGGGTAACCTGTGATAACATACATCTCTGCGGTGGTAGTGTGTGCCTGACACAGCCTTTCAGTCAGGGAGTATAAGGGGTGTGAGCGGGGGGGGGGGATTACGAGCACAATACAATTAACGGAAATCATACTGGGGCCGACGAGAACACATGCAGAATTTAATAGAGTCTTGGATGTTCAGTGTATCATTACTAGAGAACTCCCATCACTCTCAGCCTGGTGTAATCCGCCTGCTCTACCTAGGAATAGATGAGATGTGCACAATGTGCGCCCGTACTGACGTGCCTTCCAGCGTCCGTTGCAGCCTTGTGATGCTGTGACGGGGCCAGCAACACGCTGTTACGCACACATATTGCGCACGTGACAGCGGCCGGGCTCTCAAAGCGCTATGACGCGCGTTGAGGGGGCTGCAAAGCGCAATCCTCCATAGGAGGATCGATCCTTGCCGCTGAGCGCACTAACTGCGATCAGCGAGGTGGCCAGACGGGCGTCGAGTGGAAGGAACGTCCACTCTCACGTACGTTCCTTCCGCTCGTCTGACCCCGGCCTAAAGGGTTATTCCAGTTTAAAAAGAAGAGTCTGCAGTCTGCAACTTCTGGATCTAAACACAAGTCCTGAATCCGCTGTGCACCAAAACGCAAGACACATTCACACATAGATATGTCCATGGCAGAATGTGTAGTCAGCGCTTTTTTTGTAATCTAGTTGAGATTTTTAAGGTTTGTCTTGAAATCAAGATCACGTTAACATAAGGGAGGAGTTGTCCCCTTTAAAAAAGGTGCAATGACTTCAATCTGAAAGCTTCAAATCTTCAGATTGAAATCACTGTAAGTGTAAACATGACATTATGGTGTTTGAGGTCTTCAAATTCATTTTTATTTTCCACTTTTCCCGTCATGCGCCTGAATGTAAAGCGCAGGCACTAAGGTCACGAGGGAGAAGTCCGCGGACTCTTAAGTAGAAAGAACTGGATAAAGTAGAGGGAATTAAAGTAAATAGGAAAATGGTTGTTTTAAAATGCTGACTTGATTAGGTGGAATTAGAAAAACTCGAATGTCCCTTTTAACGTGATTAAACCTCTCTTTGCTGTTAAAGAAGAGGCATAAGAAGGCGTTATTATGTCTGCCGATGACAATCCGATACATTTTCAAATTTTATTTATTTATACAACAAATTTGTGCTCCCAGGAGAGGAATTTTTTTTTCATTATATATATATATATATATATATATATATATATATATATAAAACAATACGTATCCTCAGACTTCTACAGCGGCCTCCTCCTTAGGCACGATTTATTTATAAAGTATTTTACCAGGAAGGATACATTGTTTGAAGTCAGTTATGGAAACACTTAAGCGCACTACGCGCTCCCGTACTGATGTGCTTCCCAGCGTCTGTCGAAGCCATTGTGACGCTTCGATGGGGCAGGCCACACGCTGTAGCATGCGCACAAATTGCACGCACTACATTGGGCGCGCTGCGAACGTTCCAAAAGCCTCCCAGTGGAAGCGTTACGACGCACGATCGACGAGGCTGCAAAGCGCGATCCTCCATAGGAGGATCGAGCCTTGCAGCGCTTGGTGCACTAACTAGACGGACGTCGGAGTGGAAGGAAGGTCCACTCTCACGGACATCCCTGCTGCTCTGCAAAACGATCGTCTGACCCCGGCCGTAAGCAACTTCCACACAAGAGTGAGATTTCAAGCACAGTCGTAGACGTCCATAGACATTCTGTAAGTTAGTAAGTTTGTCATAGTTTTGGGGGTCCGGGGAGAAGGTGCTGTGGTCACTCGTTCTCAGGAGATTTTGCAAATGGAACAATTGGAGCACACAGATAAAGAATGGAGAAGCCAGTAGGGAAGCGTCTTCTGTTTCTCATTCTGAGCATCACGTTTAGAATTATTTAAACTCCATCACCTTATATACGTTTCTGTTCAACTTTTTCTACCTAATGAACATCGTTACAGAATATGTTGGTGTAGTAATGCATAACCATAACCCATATACTTTTCACAACTATAAATCCATCATCTGACCAGGAAGACCATTTAGGATCATATAGGGGGGAAATCGCCTTCAAGGGTCCAAAAACACTACTATCGAGTCACACGTAGAAGGCTCTTAACCACGTGAGTGGAACCTGTGATTTAATATATATTATACACACACACACATTTAATACTCTGTATCTGCACATTATATATATTTATTATTTCAAGGGAATCCAGCACTCATGATAACTGCAATTATTGCACAGTGCAACGCCAAGCCATGATACAATCCACAAACAGCAGCACTCCAGGGTCTTCTTCAATGCTACTTTATTCCATACAATATATATATAATATATATATATATATATTCTGATTTTTTTGGAGGTTCGATACCAAATACATTCTGGGGAAACGCTGATCTCACAATATACATCTTCTGTGTGCAAACTATAAATCCATCATAGGGTCTTCTAGAATTAACGAGGATCCACCTGCGGGCATTTACTTTGTAACTCCCTCTCATACTTCTCGGTTCTCTCCATGTTGGGAGGTATATGATCAGGGCAGGCTACAGATGTAGCGTGCCAGTGACACAACTTGAAACCTATAAAAGATGGCCCAGTTTGGAAAGGGGCATGCCACTCCCCAGCCAATAATGACAGCCACCCCATCCATAAAAGGTCCACAATAAAAGGGGGCATGTCCCACTGCCACACAGAGATTGCATTTTGAGCTGGACAGTTAGACAGTCCTCTCAAGTCAGGATTGTCCTGCCTAAAGTGGGACACTTGGGGGCCATGTGCTTGCCTTCAGGGAGCTGCCATCTTGGTAAAAGAGCTGGCACAGCAATCGGATGTCCAGTCAGAGCTGCTCAGCTGCTGATATTTACGTGTCAGCGGGGGCCAAGTCCTAAAACAAAGTGAGAACTTGCCAATATTTCTGCCCACAATTAAGCATTTTCATTTCACTTTTATTCCACCACCCCACATGCAAATTTAATAATAATGTTTATTAACCTTGAGGCTGACAATGTATAAAAGAAGCTGACATTGTATGACAACCGAACAGGAGGCTTTTCGAGAAGACGTGCCGTTGTTTTACTCTGTATGATTTAGTTCTAGGGTTAGGCCAAGCATAACCAGTTTGGGTTGAGGAGCTCTACCGCTGGTATTTTATCATCTTTACTTGGGGCTGGAGTCCTGTGCCACCATCCCACACTCCCTGCCTCTACAGTGTAATCCATTCCCCCAAACTCCCTCTCACACTCTGATTTGGTCCCTTTCCTAAACGCACTCCAAACTCTGGTCCCTTCCCCCACTCAGTTTGTTCATGAACTTGTTTTAAAAGGACACACTACGCAACCTGACCACGTTTGCATATTAAAGTGGTAAGGCTGTGTGGAGTGTCATGCTGACATCATCGTGTCTGAATGTTTGTAGCAGTATTCTGAAAACAGACATGGGATAGAGCTGCGCGCGCACCATCAATCCATCACTGACTAGAAGCTTATGTGCAAAAAGTAAACAAGTTAGACAGGAGTCAGACACAATTTGTGTAATGTTCATACGAAAGGTATTTACACTGTGCAAATTGTGTAAAAAAAAAAAAAAGGGGAAAATGGTAGGAGGGATTGATGTATACATAATGGGTTATTCAAAGAGATCCGAATTGTGGCCAAAAGGTAACCAAACACTGAAATTCAGCGTACGGTTACCTTTCCTGGCCATTCAGCTATTCAGAGAGCAGGCAGTTTGCCAAATGTTGGCGAATTGCCTGCAAATACGGTGCCTGTTCGAGGGCAGTGAAATCCCCATAGAGAAGCAATGCTTCATCTATTCAGAGAACACAAACCAGCAGTGAAAAGTTGCCGAATTCCCCTGCTGTTTGGTGGTTTCATTCGACAGGTTTATTCAGGTGAATCCCATAGGCTTTAATGTTAAAAATATTCCCGTCTTAATTCAATATCTAATAAACCGTTGATTATAATATTCAGCAGAAAAAAGTCTCTTTATTGTTAGATTTTTATAGGATATTTTAGGCATTTTTCAGGATTTTTTTGCGAAAAAATAGTTCTCTTGTTTTTGTAAATCGTTTTTTCTTTTTTCTGTAACAGCCCTTTTTATTATTATTCATTGGATCTTACGTGTAAATGCCAGACATTTTCGTTTAGTAGTTTCTTTGCAAACAGCGTTTCACGTTTCAAACATTCAAGCGTACTGGTTTTTTTTATTCCCTCCATTTGTCTGCGGCGTCAGCTTTTCCCGGAGTCTGCTCTGCGCTGTGATTGGTGGCTGCTCGGGTTTCTCCGGTGTGTTCGGCGGGGTTAATCCAGATGTTTTTGCGGGTTCCGGTGTGCGTTCGCCGGGTTTTGCGGTGAGTGTTTGACGGCTTTTCCCTGCACTACGACGGCCCTGTGGTGCTTGCTGAATACACCGCAGGGTCGCCGAAATGGGATCGCCAAATTGCACCGAATTGAAGAGAACGAAAAGTCACCGAACGTGCGGTGACTTTTTGATTCTCTTTGAATAACCCTGATAGTGTTCCTTTAAGTAAACAATTGTATTTTTTTTTGAATCCTATGAATCGATTAATGGAAAAATTAATCGCTTATGATAATCGTTAGTCTCAGCCCTAGCTACAACCATAGAGTCTGGTGACTAACCAAAGTGGAGTTTGTGATGACAGCTTGTCCTGGTCTGTCATATTTGGGTCAACAAATACAAAATAGTACACTTCATTTCCCCCCACGAAAACAAAGCTAAAAAATTTAGAGGTATGTCGCCCTCTTTCACTAGAAATATATGGTTTATATCTAGTGTTAGGCGGGCGGTGATCCCCTGCCAGGCCTGCATCCTTTCGCCTTTGGAGGAATTTAATAATCTCAAGTGATGAAAACGGCTTGTGAAAGCGCCGCGCACAGGAGAGGAGCTCTGGTGGTGACCTGTGCCTATGGAGCTCCGCTCTAGGCAGAGCGCAGAGCAAAAAAAAAAATAAAAAAAATCACAAGTCCAAAAACAGCTGTCTGACAGAGCAATGAAGCAGCAGGGAATGCGGCGGCTTTATTGTTTATCTTTTGTTTATGAGGCTACATTCAAGTTTAATTATACCTTTAAATTAAGGTCTAACAGGCGTCAAGAGAATTCTTCTTCCACAAAGAAAGCGAAGGGGAGAAAGAATGGAGTCTGTGTTTTCACAACACACGGGTTTCCAAGTAACTTAACGTATAGAATCGGAGAATGTTCCCCTCACGGTCCTGGGGTTAAAACGCTGCACATTTTATAGTTTGATTCCACGTAGAAGTCAATGTTACAAAACTCTGAAAGGAACGAGCTGTGAGATGACCCTTCTGTAGCAGGAAACTTAAAAAAAAAAAAAAAGATTTCGAGGTTCTGTTAGGGTTGGAATGGTCTGGGGGTCCCCTCTGCTCAACACAGAAAACCCCCAGCCCTGATAACCTGCAGTAAGGAGATCCCCCCTACATTATATAGATATCTATGGAGCCTTCAAGACCTACTGGTATTTTTGTTTCTCGAGTTTTATTATTAGGTTAAATGTTGACCAACTTTTTATGTCCTTTTTGTAAATAAGCCCCCTACAACTTTTCATGCTCTTTATTGGCAATATGGTTACATACTTTGTATCGCAAAGCAGACCTTGCTACTAGTATCAAACAAACAAAAAATAAACACCACATTTCTGGTGATGACAATGAGGTTTAATCTACTTTTTGGACAGACGGGGATAGCCAGCTTTTGCAGAGACTGTGGCATTGGGTCCAGGGATGAAGGGGTGGTTTGTCTGTGATTGCCGCTTGCAGTAGAGGGCTCTGCAGTTTGTGTCCCAGCCTGTCTAGGAATTTAGTCTATGCTCTAATGGGGCCTTTTCCTTACAGCTTGCAATGTGTTAACTGCTTCTGTGCCTGAACAGGGATGATTGACATCTCCGTGCATTAGCTTTGTCCCCATCATATCCCTAGAGCAGAACATACAGGGTTATCCGCAGAGGGAATTGATCCCATACTCTGACCAACAGTTAAACTCAGAAAATGGACAAATAAAATCTGCAGATCCAGGTTTTACTGGTGCCAAGTCCAATGTCAAAGAACGAGTACTCTGCAGCAGGAGATAGGCAGGAGGTCACAAAATTTACACACACGGTAAACAGCTATAACGACAAATAAAAGTATTTTTTAAATAGGAAAAACTGAACTGCGGGTTTCAGGTGTTTGTAAACAGAAATAACATTACACTTGCTACAGCTCAGAACAAAATCATACACAAGAAAAATCAAAATCACACAACCGCTGCTACAGCAAGAAGGTAAATGGCTGCGACTAGAGTTTACTGAATGAGAAGCACCGTATAAACGTACGTTTCGGGACAAGCAACCTCTTCCACATTGAACAGTGCTCCTTTATACGGTTTATACATTGTTTCTATTTACTAAGCTCCAGTCACAATAGGACCTTACTGCTAGAGCAGCCCCTGTTTTGATTTTTCTTATTTAATTCTTCTAACATTTTTTTTCTATTTGCATATCTCCCTATATATCTTCTATACATGCACAATTTTGGTGTTAAATAAAGGTCTTCCCTACCTTTGAATCACACAGGGCTGGCACAAGCCACTATGCTGCCTGGACCAAGGATGAATTGCTTCTCCATCCCCCCCCAAAAAAAAACAAAAAAACACATGGCATGTATGAGTATCATGAGCCAGAGCAATAAAACTCCCAGTAATGCGCAGTGTGTATGAGCATTTGTGTCTTATGTGTCTAGGTCTGGGCCGGTTGCTCCATGCCACGGCCTTTGACAGGGCGGCGGAATGCCGCACCTGACAAAGTGCTGCCTGGAGCGGCTGCACCACCTGGCTCCATGGACGGGCCGGCCCTGGACCCACAAAGTACGGTTGGTGTTGTTGAGCAGTGGAACTTGCTCCTACATATGAAATCCTCTTATTGGATTTCAGACAGAGGCATTGGAGATCGGAGTCCAAGAATGACTATAGATTTAGGTTCTTCGAACAATAATGGGGGATCTATGGGATTCCACTGTAGTATGGCTCGTTAATTTTGAATTTGAGAAAGTTGGAGGATTTGCTCTGCAAAGAACCATGACTGGGCAGGCTCAATATTAGGAGAATTTGCCCATGTGTTAAAATACTATACTATGAGCAAAGTCGTTGCTCAAAACTCAGAGCTGCCCCCCTTAGCAGGACAGCTGATCTATAGCAGATGCATTTTAAATCTTCAGTTCCATAACAATGTCCCAATCTCACACGTGAAAGAGAAATTGTTGAAGTGTTCAGTTTGAATCCTAAACATATGCCTATCTACCACCATTTGTATTTCCTCTGTGCTGGTTGGACCTGACATGCTTCCGCTTCCTGATAGCTGCCACATGTCACATGACTGCAGGATAAAAGCCAGTAGCTGAAACAATGCTTTTACCTTAGTGTGTAAAGCATAATAAAAAAAAAAAAGAAACTTCACCAGAGTCCACGGGTGCTTGGTTTCTTACATGACTGCAGGGAGGCAGCCGATCCAATAGATCAGTGTGAGACTAAGCCCCTGCTGTCTGAGGACTGAATCAGCCCTCCGAAACCTCCTCTGGAGAAGGCACTGTGGCCATTCATCAAGACAGTGACACTCTAGGCACAGTGATCACTAAAACACTTTGAAATAATGACAATGTTAACGTTTTAAGTTTCATTTAGTGCTGTGTCTGCTAGTTTTCCTTTACTGTCCCTCCAGCTTTATTCCCCGTGTAACTTGATCTCAATTCCCCTCCCCTGTGTTAGAAATTCCCACCGAAGCAGGAAGATGAGCACTGAGTCCATGGGCCATTGAAGCCTGCTGAAGAAACAGGATTAACTCCTTGTAGGCGGAAAATAAGTAAAGCGGTTCAGTTGCTAAAATGCTTATTTAACCGGGTGGATTAATAACATACCCTAGGACAAACCGGAGTGAAAAAAATCATCAAATGATCTACGTCCAACTGTGCAGAGATTGTTCTACACAAACTTGCAGATGCAGGTCTATCTTGAGTATAAGAAGAGGCCAAGGATCAAGTACTGCGGTTTTACAGCATGTAAGGAAAGGGCAGACTGGGTGGGTCTTATCTGCTCTTACATATGATCTGGGTTTATCAGAGAAAAGCGAAAAATGACACCGTGCCAGCAAATATTTACCCAATCCTTGGAGCTGTTGAACGTAAGTGTTAAGAGAAGGGGTGGAAGACTACAGGCAGCCCGAGAAGATACATCTGTATGGTTTAGAATGTTCCTGCTTATATTGGAGTTCTAAAGTATTCACTGATTCAATAATTCTGCTAGAGAAGAGAGACTTGTATGCAGTTACAATATAGGTCTAATGGAATAACAGGGCAAATAAAGAGCTCACAGCACTGGTGTGTGAATAATGTGCTGGAATTTAAGTGGGAACCTTCAAGGCAGTTATGCAGAAAATATGTCTGAGGATGAAGAATGTCAGTAGCCTCCCTACCAAATACCAACAACCACGGCCTCACCAAAGCCCGGTGTTATTAGATTCTGCTGCATTATTTGGGATGTATCTGTAATAGACCTTTGTGCTTGGTGGCAAGCGTCAAAATGCACCGAGCTTTATTCCTCCTGCTAGAATTGCAAAAAAATAAACGTAATTTCTGGCCGCATGGATAAAATCCTATATTAACCAGGCCGGGAAAATATAGAAATAACATTTGGCAGGATTATTTTTATAGGCTCGTATGCCAAGGGTTTGGTAGAAAAGGTAATATGAAAAAATAAAAGTGTCTGTGCCATTTGTTTGGTTTTTAAGCTTTGTTTGAGACGAGCTGCAGAGATTAGTAGCAATATAGAAACAATAACAACAACAACGCCTTATCCTTTCAGATGCGATCCCCACCAATAGACTGCAAAAGGAGCTTGCTGCAAGACACTCAGTGGTACTTTTTACCTTTTTTCATATTATACAGAGTGAGTTTATCTTAAGGCCTGCAGAACATCTTGCATCGCACAAGTCCTACAATCCATTCTTTACCGATGAAACAAATAAATGTGATAGCGAACTAATGGCATGACATTACCCATTATACCTGACTGAGTAGGCTATTCTACCAAATATTGGGATTTCCTCATCAATTCTAAATTATGAAAAGAACTCAGAATAATAAAGAATGTATGGCTAGACAGAACAGTGACATTTAAGGGGCTATTCAGAGAGCACCGAAATGTCACCGACATCTTTTGTATGTTTAGTTAAGAGAAATTATTTTATTTTTGTGTGCATCCATTGTGTGATATTTTTGTTGTGCCCCCCAAGTATCTTTACAGCACTTCTTCCTCGCTGTGGGGCATTGAGCATAGAATGGAGTGAATTGGTCAGACGTCCAGTAAATTGACTCACATCATTGTATTGTGTGGGATGTATTCAAGGGACATCACCAGAGGGTAGATTAGAAGGCTTTTATGCTCCCTGTCTTATCTCATTCACCTGCCAGCTTTTCTCTCAAGTAGCACTCACTACACAATAGACCCCCTGTAGCCTTGTCTAAACATTCTCCTCTACCCCATTGCATCTTCAAAACTGTAGAAACTATAAATTATATATTCCAGCTGTAAAGTGAAACTTTTGCACAGCTTTTGGTAAATGTTGCATCACGGGAAAAATAAAATTGAAACATAAAAACCTAGCTTCAATTTTTCCATTTTACATGTAATATTACTTCAAAGAAATAAAAAAAAGCAGCATGTGTTTTATAAAGTGATTTGTTTGTAACGCACAAGTAATCTAGTTACAGTTTACGTTGAGAATGTGTCCCATTAAACAGGATTCCGAGTGGGAGGAGAAGATCTTATCCAAACAAATAAATAAATTCCCGTAATAACCTGTGTCCAGAAACATTAAGTCAGGCCTTACCAAAGAACTAAAAGTTGTAGTCACTCCTGCCGATACTGGGCTATATTCCATAGTTGATAGTAAAATAGACATGGTAAGGCACCTGCAGATTTTCTTTAACGTCTCCATTTTACCGACCGTATTCCGGGGTAGGTGCTTTATTAGCACCTGGCCCCGGTACAAAGCTCAAAGCTGCCACATACTGGCAGCGGCTCAGCGCGCGGTCGCTAATATTGGCTCGTGTAGTCAATTGGACTCCATGGAGTCTTATGCGTCCCAGACGCAAGCGCTCGCATCCTGATTAATCGCGGAGTGAGACTAGGAAGTATTAGTTTCCAGTCTCTCTCTGCTCCTGACGAGAAGAAGCGGTGCTGCCCGTTTCACCACAGGATGAAAGGTGAATAAGTGATTTAATGGGGGGGGGGGGGGTTCCACGACGTGTTATGTGATCTCTGCATTTGCAAAATCACTTAATACCAGCTGTAGGAGTTGGTATTTCTAAGTGAAATACCATCTCCCATGTGGAGGCGCAGGGTACATTGGAATAACCTGCGCTTCCACGCGGAGGTAAAAAGTAACGTCTAACAGTACAAGTATAGGAGACATTAATGTAATGTACAGTACCCACATGCAAGGAAATGCTAAATCCAAGCCACAAGCTCAGCTTGCGGCTCATATGGAATGGCGTTTCCTGTCAATAAGCCAACTATAGGAAACGTTATGTGTAATGTAGTTAGCTTATTGACAACTATGGAATATAGCCCACTATGGGCCCTATTCCAAGGTTGGTGTTAACGTTACCAGAGCTGTTGTAAACTTACCACAGCCATTATACTCCATGGGGTTGTTAAGTTTACAACGGCTCTGGTTAGGTTAACACCAACCTTGGATTTGGGCCGTACGTGTTGCGTCTTACTGCACGTTTCCGATACCAAGATGCAGGCATTAACTGGGTACATAACAGATAATGTGGCTCTTTCCATCAATAAATAATTACATCTTTACAGAGAAAGTAATGTCAAGCGTCATCCCGAGACAAACATCTAACGTGTCGAGCATTGACATCAACCCGGGCACAAATGGCTGATGCACCAAGTACTGATATGAGGGTTTTCGTAATATCAAGGTAACTAAATAAAAAAAATAGAATAAAACTACGTATGTAAGCCATGGTAAGAATACGCAGTGCAGCTTTACAATTCTTCAGCCCTGTGTATCTTTATGATAAATTCCTAAAGGAGATGTGAGTATTTCACAGGCCACTTCCAGATAGTTTGGAAATACCCGAGTTGTTAGGATCATTGATTGCCTTTTTAATGTAAAGAAACATAACGTTATCCATTCAAACGTGTTAACAGCCAATAAATAAAATGTTGCCAAAACGAATGTGGTTTTTTTGCCCCCCAGCTGGATTATTTTGACATAAAAGTGTGCAGTTCTTGTGTTGATTCCCGAATTTCCAGTTTAGGGACTTGCCCACAGTAATTTGACATTGAACGTACACGAAATTCGAAAACTACTGGAGCTTGAGACTCCTTCCCCGCCCAACGTAGCATAAACATATTATTTGCAACCCATACTTTTATGATGGAGAATAACAGGAGGTTCTTCAAGCTGGTATCCTAGCCCCGGCTCATGTCCAGGCTGCTTATGTTCTATATACGTCTGTAGATCTGCTCATTCTACTCGTATTTTCTCAGTTTCAGCTTTTGAAAATCAAGAGAAAAATTGCAGAATTGGTTGTATTTAAGAAATCCTAAAGAGACGCATGGTCAGGTGAATCGAACAGCCTGTGTGTCGCAGGAATCCTTAAACCATGCTTCTCCCAGACTTCAGCCAGGTCTGTATTTCGAGCTTTAGCGCCAAACCAGTTTGCCTTGAATTGCGACCTCTACGATCGAAATGAGACTATGACGAACTTATTGCCTTTATGCAAATGTTGAATTAAATACGATTCCTTGAACTTGCGATGGTGTTGTCCATTTCCACCTATCTTCGTTTCCTTGACTCGTATTCAGTGGAGTCGCCCGATATAGGTTTCCCATGCTGTTAATGTAGGCAAGAATAAGAACTCTAGCTGCAGTGAATGCGTTTGTGTATAATTCTACCCAACCCACTTTGCAATTGTTGTCTTGGTTTACTTTACAACAGTTTTTCTAAGGACTTTTGAGATTTGACCGGACCTCTCCAAGTAGTGGTTGGCATCTCCATGCACATCCTATCCATCTCTTAAAATCGAAACAGGCCTCTAATATCCCATCGACTTCATCGTCCTAACTCATCCTTTTCTTCTCAATATTGGGAATGTCCCCAGACCTCATGGAACCTTCATTAATGGTCACATTTCCATGACAAAACCGAGGAAAGGTACAATGAAAAGACTATCAATCTCGAGAGAGTCAATCTCCGGCCCCATAGATATTCCTGAACTACAATTCCTATGATTCTCAGAGAATCTTGGGAGTTGTAGGTTAACAACATCTGGGGGCGCTAGATATTGAAATTCATGATCTAGAGAGAATATAGCAAGAGTATAAAAACAAAAAATACAATTTCACCCACTGTTGAATGATCCATTCTATGGGATTAACCACAGCAAGTGTCTCAGTGACTCTGCAAGGTCTTTGCTTCTTACCTTGTTCGCTGCTGTTGTCTCCACTCTGGGAAGCATGGCCACCACTTGAGGGTCCCGGCGTGCCGGCAGAATGTGTCGATACTGCATCATCGTGGTCTCTCCAAGAGGCTGGATTCTGAGGCAGACGCAACAAGTAGGAAACCATTTGTAGAGGTGGAAGGTTTTCCATCGGAGGTGGAAAAAAAAAAAAGTAGAAATATGGGGTTAGCTGATACTGCGGGACAAATTTTTATAGGAAAATCTGAGAAATGAGGCAGGTTAACACACGGCATGAAAATTGTGACAACAGATTATGGATGGCTTTACATGGAAGGCACGTATTGAAACTAACACTGCATGGTCACCACTAAGCCCTTGGCCTCATGAAAAATGCAGCACGTTAAAGACTCCGCAATCTCTGAAACGTGGCTCGTCACAGTCTTTTTATTATTTTCCCCAGAATAACCAGGCTTCTTATATAGTATCACAGGGGGAGGAGTGCGAAGAATGAGCGTTTCCGCATACTCAATCGCATGTCCCTGGTCACGACCTGGTCATTTAAAGATCTAAAGCAAGGTAACACTTTTTTTCTACCAAGAAGAAAATATTTATTGATAAAATGTTTTACCAGGCAAAATACATTGAGATTTCTCTTGTTTTCAAGTATTTCCTGGACAGCATGTAAAACAAAAACAAACAAAAAAAAGAATTACTAAGAATAAAATCGTCATCCATTCTCTCTAGTCCGTTAATCTCTTTCCGTACCGATTGATTCCGATTTGAATTGGTGTTACGCTAACTTTTTAATTGGGAGTGGAAATTTTATTTTTATTATTACTACTTCTCAGCATGCCCTAGGGGCTGAATCTTGTTAAATCAATGAAGTAATAAAGAGGTAACCATCAAACCTCGCTGTGATTCAGGGCCTAAATTCACACTTTGCTGGGGGTTTTTTCCTTCTGTCATTAGATTCCAGAGAAGAGTAACATAGCATTCCATGTTCTAAAAACAGAACTTTATAATGCGCCAGTGACATCATTGAGGAACTATGGCTCCCAGAAGTGGTCATACTTCTGTAGGACGTCAAAATGCACGTGCACTATATTCTTTGAGTGTGTGCCCTCGTTTATTGTAAAAAACAGCAGTTTGTGAGGATCCTGAGAACAAGTAACGGCACTAGTGACCTGCTCTACGGTGGGGCCTGCTCAGGTCTCACAGGGTTTTTGCTCGATTGTGCCATTACAGGGACAACTGCTCCATATGCAAATCAGATGCCATCATCCAGAAAGGGCGACCAGTACTGATTACCAAGGACGCCATCCCTGCACGAGAGGTGCAGCAACCCCCGACTATTGTTTCGGCCTTATTAGGCCTCGTCAGGAGGGTATAGCCGACACCCCTCTAGGCACATCGAGCAAGGGGTCCACGTCAGGATTACCCTGTAGACTTAAAGTGAGAAACAAAGAGGTTTGTGAGGGTCCTGAGGATGAGCAACGGCACCTTTCTGTTTCTCATTTATGGTATAAAACCATAACCCTTCTTTATTGGACAGATATAGTATATAATAAATAGAGGAATTGAGGCTGAAAACAAACATCTTTTGCTTTGCAATAACCACATGTTCACAGTCAATGTTAACGGTCATGAGTTATATATACAGAGCATAAAATAAAGGGAGACATCAAAATAGGCAACAGGAACGAATGACTGAACAGGTTGTAAATTTTACTAGTACACACTTAAGGGGTTATTCAGAAAGCACCAAAATTTCAGTGCTTTCTAGTTTGGCGCGTTTCGGCGATTCCATTTCGCTGACCCTGCGGTGAATTCGCTATTCACTGCATGGTGCCCAAAGTGCGGCGAACGTGGAGTTGCCAAAGACTGCCGTACTGCAAAAACCAAAAACACAAAAATAGAACTCTGTTTCTTCGAATAGATGTTTAAACCAATAAAAACGCATTAAAATGTGTCTAAATAATAAAAAAGTACTTTAAAAATGAAAAAGGTCTGTTACAGAATAAACATAAAAATACATAAAAAAACACATAATTGTTCCCAAAAATTTTTTAAAAGACCGTTTGCTGAAAATGCAAAGAATACATTTAAAAAAATATATATATATTTACATTGACTGCTATGGGATTCTCCTGTTTAAACCGGTCGAGCTGAATCACCGAAAATCAGGGCATTTCCCCGACACGTCGGTGCAGTTCGATGTTCTGTGAATAGATTGACCATTACTTCTCTACCCCCGAAGATCGCCGAATTCCAGCGAACTGCACCGTATTTCACTGTCAATTCGCCAGTATTTGGCAAATTGACAGTTTAGTGAATAGACAAACTGCCCATACGATGAAATTCATTGCTCGGTGCAATTCGGTGGCAAGTTCTTCGCATTCTGAATAGCAACTCTAGTCTCGGATTGAAATAACTAAGGGCAGCATCCTGAGCGATCGTGGTTTTTGGCAGCATCCTGGGCGACCGTGTTTTTTTGTACCTGTGTTCAAAGCAAACCATTTTACATATGCTACAATTTAACCAAAATACTCCTTTAATGCTGGTTACCGGCATGTGCTAGTATCCCCCAATTCACACACAACAACTTGCAGAACACCATGCTACAAACTGAGATTTTTGAGTATTCGAAAAGTGTAGTGGCAATTAGGAATGAGCCGAACACCCCCGTGTTCCTTTCGCATTCGAACAATTTCAAAAGTTCGAGTTCGAACGCGAACCGAACTCAATGCAAGTCAATGGGACTCAAAAGTTCGATTTTTAGAGTGCCCTCCAAGAGGGCATATATGCAAGATATTTGCCATAAAAGGTGTATGGGGGTCCTGGTAGTGCCCTGGGGGACAGGAAACAAGGACAAAAAGTTTTAAAAAAAAAGATGTTTTTAAAGGAACAGTGAGTTTTCCATAAAATAAGGGTTAAAAATAAAAACGAAAAATTCCTTCAGATATCGTGCCTAGGAGGTCCCCATAACCTGCCCGTGAAGTGGCGGATTTGTAGGATGTATAGAAACATTGCCATCAGAGACCCACACACGACACCTAGCCACCCTTAAGGGGTTAAAATGCACAGGGACTGGCTACTATCCTGTTAGATGAGGGAATGTATTAGGCCCCGTTCACACTGTGCGATTTATCGCGCGGATTTTGCCACGACATCGCAGCAAAATCTGCGCGACGTCGCACTGTGTAGCTTCTCCAATGCATTTCAATGGAGCTGTTCACATCTTGCCGCGCGACGTCACATGTCGCGGTAGCATGTCGCTGGTACCCTTTTTTTGAGATTTGCTATTTGCGATTTGCATTGGTGGTGCTTTGCAAAAATCGCACAAAACCGCGACGTCGCGTGACATCGTGCGACATTATCGCACTATGTCGCGAATATGAAAATCGCACGGAAAATCACGCGACTTTCAAATCGCAGAAGTGTGAACGGGGCTTTATGTGTATAAAGCAAGGTATATATGACAATGGATAGTCAGAGACTCTTGGGACTCAGCTTGTACGCTTTATGATAGACATTTCTAACACAATAATAATTGTATGCTCACATAAGCCCTTCGGGAGAGGTACATGACATACAAATACTGGAATATTACGTTTAAATCTAAGGAGTGTGATAAAGATTTTATTAAGCCCTTGATGACAAATGACGTAACATCTACATCATTAACGATTGGCTTTATAGAGCCCTGGTCCTTAAGGGGTTAAACAGCATATCAGAGAGGATCATATAGTAGAAATGAACACTTCTTAGAATTCAAAACAAACAGTGTTTGTTCATACATGTGCAGGCCACACCCAGTCTGCAAGCAATGTATCAAATTCTAATTGCTAATTAGAAGCACATGTTATTTCCAAACACTAATTAAACACCTGTTTACGCTATTTGAGAGCACAGGTCATTTAGAGGTGAGAATCTTTGCACCTATAGTAGACGACATTAGGTAGTTTTTTAATTCAATATCTAATAAACCGTTGCTTATAATATTCTGCAGTAAAGAGTCTCTTTATTTCTAGATTTTTTAGTATTTTTTTTAAGCATTTTTTATACCTTTTTCAAATTTTTTTTTTTTTCGAACTCGAACCGAACACGCCAAAAAGTTTGAAGTTCGCGAACTTTCGAACTGCCAATGTTCGAGTCGAACTCTGAACTGATCGAACCGAACAGCTCATCCCTAGTGGCAATCCTGACTCCTCCTATCAAGTCCAAGTTGGCCAGGACACAGGCACATGTGTACTAATACCAATATACACCAGGTTGAATAACGCCCATAATGCTGCTTGAAAGGAAACCCTCTGCTCATCCTGAGCACGTTATATTTTAAAAAGGAGCACTAAACCACTTTGTTAAACACCTGCTGCTGGTTAGTTCATTTTCTGAAGTACTTGCATTTAAAAAGGAAATTTAAAGTTAGGTTTTTATCTCCTTTTTCCATTTCATGGATTTTGCCCATAATGCGGCATTTACCAAAATCTTATGGTGAGGTTTACTTTACAGCTGTGGTTGAGCTTCTACAGTATTTAACAATCAATGGGGTGGAGGGGGGAATGTTTAGATAAGGCTGAAGGGGGTGTATTGTACAGTGTAGGCTACCTGAGATAAGAGATGGCAGCCGAATGAGATATGACAGAGAGCTTAAAAGACTTCTAAGTCTACCTCCGGCGGTGTCCTTTGAATACATCCCACACAATAAAATGCAGGGAGTCGGTTTCCATGACTACAGACCTGTTCACACCATTCTGTGCTCAATGTCACACAATGAAGAGCATGTGCTGCAAATACACCGTGGGGGTAGTTTACAACACAAAATAGATTCACCCAGTGACACATACAGAGTAAAATATTTTCTTAACCCTTTCCCGCCGCAGGTCGTTATATGCCGTCCGAGCGGTGGGTGGGCCTTGAACTCAGGCCGTTCCTCTGCAATGACACACGCCCCACATCAGCAGCATGGGCGGGCCAAATTAGAGGCCCACAGCGGCACCTAGTGGCGAGGTGTACCTGTACGCCTCGCCCTCATTAACCCCCGCATGATGGGTGACGCCTGCCCATCGTGAAGGGATTAAACAAGAGAAAAACAAAGCACATGTAAGATATCAGCAACATAAACACAATAGGAACATTTCGTTTTTTGGTGATCGCGACAGCGCCAGATTAAGATCTCTATGGGCCTGGAGCTGAATATTTCGGTGGGCTTTTCTTGGAATGTTTTGAAAAACATATTTTAGGTTATTTAATAGCACAGATATCTAACCAGGCAGATACTGTGGGAGTAAATCTCCATTCAGATTTTAATCATTTACAGCGTGTAAAATAATTTTTTCACGTTTCATCATCCAACCTTTGTGGTTATATATTCTATGGCAATTATTGTTAAAAAATTTGAAATGGGAACCGGTTACTGCATTTTTCTGAGAAAATATAAAATTTTAACCAAAAAATGAAGTATTTCCCTTGTGTTTTGGAGGATGGTGTTTTATGAATAATATCACTAGGTATAAAACACTGACCTTGCTCCCAGTGTGGGAAATGAGAAGGTGAGTAATAGCAGTGATATTGCTCAGTTTATACCTGACAAATGGACAATGCCATCGCTTTGGAACTAATAATAAATACATTTTAAAAATGGTTTTTTTTTGTTGTCTTTTAGACTTTACATAGTCACATTTGGTATCAATACAAAGGCCAGACCCTGACCTGTCCAATGACACCTCACTTGACATTGTGAGGTGTAAAATTTAGAGATGCAGGGGTCCAAAGCCCCCCCCCCCTCAGTGCTCTATGCTGCTACCATGCATTGGCCTTTCCAGTGATACCTCACATGACCCTGTAGTTACTATGGGGTTGGAGATACAGGGGTCCAAATGTCCAGCAATGCAGAGAATGTTATCCTTTCTGTGGGCCTATTCTGGGGCATGGGCCTATTCTGGGGCATGGGCCTGGAGCTGCTGCTCCATCAGCCCCTTTGTTAATCTGGCCTTGGATAGCGACCTTTTAAAGTGGACAGGGTAAGAGGTGTGACACCCCCCCATCTGATGAAATCACGGGATGAAGTGGAGGAGTTTCCTCTACCCTATCCAGCATCGCCAACTGGCATTTTTGCTTTACTTTTGCTGTACTTGTGTACAGAAAAGTGTGCAAGTCCCATTGCGGTGCACAATTTGCGGTTCCTACGCTACACAAGTTGATTGTGAGGAGTGGGGTAATGCTGTAAGCTGGGTGCCTTGGCGTTTGAGGCACACCAGCAGCTGAATACATCGATATATATGCAAACACATGTGACATCCGAGACAGCCAATCACTGTGGACTGTGAAAACGAGAGATATCAGACTATTACATTGTGTTCCTGTGCTATTAAGATTAAAATAAACAACTTTTCTTTAATTGCACTATTCGAGTAAACATTAATTCTCCTACTGGGTAAATGGTGGCTTTTTTTTGCATTCTTTTCCATGAACGAATGAAAATGTGCATGTGTGTTTCACATCAAAGTATAGACCTCTTGGTCCTTAATAAATAATAAAAAAAGTAGATAATATGTGAGGGTGCAGCAAATGAGAAAGATGCAAATTATCATTTAACTCACATATAGGAAAAACACCCAAGTGTAGAGGCTGTGCCTCTACGGAGTTAAATGTACAAGAATTCTTCTTGCTTAGGGCTCAATTTAATTCTATTGGCTGATTTTTCAAAACATAAAAACACCGGCTGCTCGCAACCAAAATTTTCTCTAAATATCGGCGGATTCAGTTGAGAAGAAAAAAAAGAAATAAAAATAACAAAGTCGATCTAGGCAGATCTTAGAAAAATGCTGCTGATCCGTAGTTGTCTGGAGAAATGGCCGAATTTTTTTTATTTTTAGCCAGAATCATACGGATTTGTGACTTTAAACACGTCTTACAATATTGCGAAGTTTAAACAATGATTTCAGTATACGTCCCTCTAGTTTTGTGCCTGAAAATCCATTTATCAACACCTTTAAGCATTCGAAAGGTTTTGGGAAAGCAGCATATCCATAAATTCGTATGGGGGGGGGGGCGGCAATTGACATAGTCGATATTTCCAAAGCTGATATTTGACCCAAATTTTTTTGGAATCAAAATGCTGCTAAACCCAAGGGTCAAGTTCAAAAAGAATAAGTGTGGGAACTCACCAACATTTCTGAACATTCTGTTCCTAAAAATTACTGGGAGCTGCAGAGCTTCTTTATGCATGAGAATGTCGTTCCTCTGGCAAACACTAGGAAATGGTCGTTTCCCACGCCTTCCCAGTGTGCTTAAATCCAGGAAAAACCCTTAAATGTAGACTATTTTAGAAAACGGTGCCTACGTAAAAGGGTATTGCAGCTTCCCAGTATTTCAGCCAGAAGGGAACAGAGTTCCTCCTGCTAAAATAGTGAGAGAACTGCGTTCCCAAGTGTTTCTGTTGGACTTGACGCCTGAGTAAACCCACTTTAGAATCTCTCAAAATGAAGAATGGTGAAATGTGTCCAAGATGGGTCCCGATTTCAACTAAAAGGCCAAATAAAGGTCTTAGTCACTAAATATCATCTAACATTCTGACACTCAATGAATTTTGAGGAACGTCAACGAATGACATCTGCCCAAGATAAACAATTTCATTTGATAAAGGTTGTCCATTAAACATTAATGAAAGACACCGGTAGAGCAATACACTTAGCCTAGTCGTACCAGTTTGGAGATTTGGCCAAGACTGCTGGGAGAGCCTTCAAACGTCATTATTACCAAAGACTTCATAGAAGAAGGGATTATTGTGTTGGGGGTTCTAAAGCCAAGGGGTGAGGGTTGATTCCTGCCAAAGAGAACCTAGTCAGTCCTGCCATCCAAACTCATGTATTGGACCTTTTTTTTTTTTTTTAGGGGTTGTCTAAGCTTTTAGGATCGTAGACTATTCCTAGTGAAAACGTAGAGTGGAAGAGCTGATGTAGGAGCTTGGAAGTGGGCATTTTCCTGAAGCAGCTCATGGCACAGTGGAAAGATTGGATTAAACACTGGTTATCTGTGTCCCTGCTTTCAGAAATAGTCCCCAATGGCAGTGGAGGATATTCATTATTCAGGTTTTGAAGTTGATTTTATGGTAAAATTTAGAGACTGACCCTTTCTCTGAAAATCGGAACTTCTCCAAAATCTTTGAGTACCAACATCACCCAAGTGGAAAAATCCACACCTGACAAGGGACAGTTATGAAAAATATTGAATACGCTCCCCGTGGGGTTCTGTCCATATGTAACATAAAGGAGCTTCGTTTTTAGACTTCGAGTCCCACCTACACAAACACCACACCACACCACGCGTTCGGTGACTTTTCGTTCTCTTCAATTCGGTTCGATTTGGCGATCCCATTTCGGCGACCCTGCGGTGTATTCAGCAAACACCACAGGGTCCCCGAATTGCAGGGAAAAGTCACCGCAAACCCGCCGACAACTCACCGCAAAACCCAGCGAAGGCACACCGAAAACCCGCAAAAACATCTGGATTAACCCTGTCGAAAACGCCGGAAAAACCCGAGCAGGAGCCGATCACACCAAAATTTCAGTGCTTTCTAGTTTGCCGCGTTTCGGCGATTCCATTTCGCTGACCCTGCTGTGAATTCACTATTCACTGCATGGTCCCCGAAGTGCGGCGAACGTGGAGTTGCCAAAGACTGCTGAACTGCAGAAAACCAAAAAAAACACAAGACCAGAACTCTATTTCTTCTAATAGATGTTTAAATCAATAAAAATGCATTAAAATGTGTCTAAATAATAAAAAAGGTCCTTTAAAAATTAAAAAGGTCCGTTACAGAATAAACATAATTAAAATACCCTTTTTTTAAAAAAATTGGGTTTCAAAAATTGTCAGAATTTTTTTTTATTTTTTTTTTAAAAAAACATAATTGCTCCCAAAAATAATTAAAATGACCGTTTGCTGAAAATCCAAAGAATAAATTAAAAAATATATATATATATTTTTTGTTTCCATTGATTGCTATTGGATTCTCCTGTTTAAACCGGTCAAGCTGAATCACCGAAAATCAGGTCATTTCCCTGACATGTCGGTGCAGTTCGGTGTTCAATTCGGTTCAATTTGGCGATCCCATTTCAGTGACCCTGCGGTGTACTCAGCATACACCACAGGGTCCCCGAATTGCAGAGAAAAGTCACCGCAAACCCGCCGACAACTCACCGCAAAACCCAGCGAAGGCACACTGAAAACCCGCAAAAACATCTGGATTAACCCTGCCGAAAACACTGGAATAACCCGAGCAGGAGCTGATCACAAGCAGCGCAGCCGCCGGAAAAACCCTACACCACAGACGAATGGAGTGAATAAATTAAAAAACCGTTTGCTTGAATGTTTGAAAAGTGAAACGCTGTTTGCAAAGAAACTACTGAGTGAAAATATCTGAAATTTACATATGAGGTCCAAGGAGTGATAATAAAAAGGGCTGTTACAGAAAAAGAACAAACATTTAAAAATTTTTAAAAAAAATCCCGAAAAATTCTTAACATATCCCAAAAAAATCTGTAAATAAAAAGACTCTTTACTGCAGAATATTATAATGAACGGTTTATTAGATATTGAATTAAAACGGGAATATTTTTAACATTGAAGCCTATGGGATTCGCCTGAATAAATCTGCCGAATTAAACCACCGAATGGCAGGGCATTTCGGGAACTTTTCACTGCTGGTTTTTGTTCTCTGAATAGCCGAAGCATTGCTTCTCTATGGGGATTTCATTGCCCTCGAACAGGCACCGTATGTGCAGGCAATTCGCCAGGATTTGGCGAATTGCCTGCTCTCTGGATAGCCGAATGGCCAGGAAAGATAACGGAACGCTGAATTTCAGCGTTCGGTTCCCTTTCGGGAGTCATTCGGATCTCTTTGAATAACCCTGATTGGTTGACAATATGGATTTATGCATATGAAGACAAAGTCCCACTCCAAACATCACGATAGAGCCGAGGAAGTCCGGGTGTGTGGCAATAAGGCTGGGGTCAGACCAGCGCACTTTTAACGTGCGTTCTGGCGCACATAATTACGGCCGCACTAGCAGCAGATGACGGGCAATGACGGCCAATATACGATGTACGGCCGCACAAAAGTCCGGCCGTGCAACGCAAGTGGAATTTGAACGCATTTTTTTGAGAACGCTGAACCGCTAGTACTGACGTACTGAGTGCGCAGCTGCGGCATAGCGGCGTGTGTGCGTGATTAGGAGATGTCAGACGCTGCTAATGTCCGGCCAACATAACGTCCAGACGCAAAAAGAGTTTTATTGACGATCCGTACAAAATCACGCCCGAAAATGCGCGTCTTCTGACCGTTTTTGCGCATTCCGTGAAAAAATACGTCAATGCGTTCGGACGCACTTTTTCACGTTCGCGGGGAAAAATGCTTTCGTCTGACCCTAGCCTTAAGGAGGGCAGGGATTGTCTCAAATACCGATATGTACGTTCTGATTCAGTACGAAGGTTAGAAATTACAGTCTTTGTTAAGCGTTTGTTTATAGTTCGTGATATACAAAGTATTTATCCTGATGGGATTATTTGCTGTAATTCTAAAACACAATAAATGTTAAGATGTGCTTGTATTAGATTTTGTGCAAAATCATCTATGTTTCACAATTGGTATTTTGTAGGTTTACAAAGTGAATCGATCCAATCAAGTCTCCCCGTGAGAATGTAGGATATGCAAAAAAAAAAAAAAACGTGAATAAATGGATTGTAAAAAATATGTCTGGTATATAATCAGATTATTATGGGTTAGTATTAGAAATATTATTTATTTACGATTATTAACCAAATCTACATTTAGGGTGTGAAAAGTGTCACATAGGAAAATGCCCCGGGTCGACTGGATTTCTAGCTGTGCAAATGTAGCCAAAATTATTTCCATTTCCTAATTTAGAGAATAACCCAGATGGCATTTTTCACCAGGAAGGATCTGCTAAGATTTTTTTTCTTGTTTTCCAGTATGTCTAACGATTTTACTGTTATCGCACAGTTCAGTGTGCTGCACGTTTTAAGCTGGGGTCAGACGAACGCAGTGCGAACGTGCGTTGAGCCGCACTTTATTATGGCCGTAGTAGCAGCAAAAGATGTCCAATGACGGCCAATATACGACGTACGGCCACACGAAAGTTCGGCCGCGCAACGCAAGCGGCAAATTAACGCATTTTTTCGAGAACGTGGAACCGCTAGTACTGACGCACAGAGTGCGCTGCGTCGGCATGTGTGCGTAATTAGGAGACGTCAGACGCTGCACATGTCCGGCCAACATAACGTCCATTTGTTTTTTTACAGCTCCGTCAAAAAATACGGCCGACATTGCGCATCGTATGACCGCTATCGCGTCTTCCGTGAAAAAATGCGTTCGGACGCATCAATGCACTTTTTGACAGTAGACGTGAAAAATGCGTTCGTCTGACCCTAGCCTTACTGGCCCACTGATGAAGAAGGTCTGGTCGGAACCCACTTTCCAGGAGAGCCATTGGTATCCTTGGTGCGACTGAGTGCATTCGCCAACGAACTGGTCTCCTCTGCAAGATAGCAATTTGGGACGGCGACTGGTTTGCAATTGTAAAGTGGGTATTTAAATTTAAAGAGCCCGTGATTTTTAGGAAACATCCTCCAGGTGCTTCCTCTCCACTATCACTTTTCACTTACACAATCTTTCAGCCAACTCCACGTCAACAATAATGCTCGACGTCTGCCTGTGTCTCCCGTTTATGTTGTGAAATCCAAGATCTTCGTGCATTATTATTATCGTCGAGATCTTCCATATATATATATATATTATAGTGTCAACATTTTCTATGGTCCCTTACAATAACAAAGCTGCAAACAAACATTAAAACAATGACCCAAGAAGAGGTACAGAGGGTCCTAGTGAATACCATGATATCCATCTCAATAGACGCATAGTGATTGGTTCATGAATTCCATAGAGTTTACACAGGTGCTATATATCATTTTGCACAGGCTGTAACCATTATATATGTATATATTCTGCTTGTAAACCAACTCTCAGGCTAAGGTCAGACGAGCGCAGTATTAACGTGCGTTTAGCCGCACTTAATCACGGCCGTGCTAGCAGCAAATTATGTCCAATGCCGGGCAGCATACGATGAACGGCCGCACATTTGTGCGGCCGCGCAACGCAAGTGGCAAACGAATGCATTTTTTCGAGAACGTCAAACCGCTAGTACTGACGTACAGAGTGCGCTGCGTCCGCTAGCGGCGTGTGTGTGTGATTAGGAGACGTCAGACGCTGCTCAAGTCCGGCCAACGTCACATCCAGACGCAAAAAGTGTTGATATTGATGTGTATTGATAACCGTACAAAATCACGAATGAAAATGCGCATCGTATGACCGCTATCGCGTATTCCGTGAAAAAATGCGTCCATTCGTTCGAACGCACTTTTTCACGGACAACGCGAAAGATGCGTTAGTCTGACCCTAGTCTCAATCCTACTAAACATTAATGGGTTAAATGCCTTGGTGCAGTGAATCCGAAAATCCCTAACAGACCATATGGATGCACTCGAGATCTTCGTAAAAGAACAAAAAAATCTTTAAGTCTACATTAAAAACTCACCGACGTTCCAGCCCCTAAGAGCCAAGGTTCAAGCAAGCGGAAACGTCTCATTCTTTTAATGTACACTTAAATACTTTTTTTTATTAAGACATCGAGTGTATATATATCTCATGAATATAGCAGCACGTGGTGATACCTTTTTTTGTTGGATTATCATAGAATTGAACATTAAGGGCTGTTGGTTTGTCTCTCTTCTAGTCAGTTTGATCAGTTGCTTCTCAATGTCTTAATGAGAAGATTCTATGATATTGCTCAGTGTAGCGTCCAGACCTGAAGAAGAGAGGAATCCTCTCAAAAGCTCGTCTTTTAAATGTAACCTTAGTCCAATAAA